>VDFB02386429.1:91639-331740 GCA_007258455.2 Sequoia sempervirens | reverse complement strand
TCATTATCTAGAAGGTCGTGGTCATTTTTGAAGTTGCATGTGAAGTTTTTTTCTCATCTTAGCTTGATCTAGCCAAAAGAATTAATGAAAACATCAATGAGTCTTGGTGGTAAATATTCTTAATCATAGTCACAAGTGATTTGTAGTTTTGAGTTCAGTTGCCTAAGAGTGTTGCAAGATGGTCTAAATAAAGTTGCAACATCCCTATTGATCTAATTTGTGAAGGTGAATAAATGTTTGATCAAACCTCAGTTGCATAAATATCAAGGGTTACAATACAATCTGATAAGGATATATTCTCATGATATATTTGAACATTTTTGTTACCTTGCAGTTCACAATCAAAATGCTTGAAAAGTGGATAACAAATCTTAAGTAGTTCTTTGAGGTTCAAACATGTTAGTTTAATGGATGATTTCAAGTCTGCATGCAATTACAATTGATGCTCTTGTATGAATGTATATTTTTTGGAGTCTTGACAAGTGATCGCAAGTTCCTACATAGAACTGCTTCTCCCCAAGAAGCATAACAATGATTTTCTTATGATATTTTAACTTATTCTTACTGATTTAGAATCAGATAGAGCATAAATGAAGTTGCACCAGTAAATTCATAAAATTTGTAGTTTACAGTTTACCATTCAAAAGTCCCATTCATATTTTATAATTTTGATTGGTCACAAATCAATTTCCAGGTGTGACTTCATTAAAATCAACAAAATTTTAATTGCAAATCAATTAAAGAAACTCTAAGAAAATGCAGCTGGTGGTTATAAAATCAATTTTCACAATCCTTGCCATCATCTATGGAGCATTGGATAACGTTTGTCACATACTCTGCCTGTGCAAAAATGGGAGATTTGGAACAGGATATGTACAACCATAAAAGCATAAATGATAGTGGAATTTTGTTAGATGTAGTTACAACTGCCTTGGCAAGAATGTATGCAACATGTGAAAGCAGGGATAAAGCATATGAACTATTTGACAAAATGTCTAAAAAAAATCCCACCTACAGGTTATGTCTGCAAACTGCCTGCTTGACAAATGTAAACTCTAAAAATATTGACTAAGCATAATTCTGTTATAATAAAATAAGAATGTTTCAGTATAGCTAGAGTATGGTGTATAATTAGAATCACTATTACACCAAAAACCATTACTCAGATAGTTGGATGACTTATAAAAATGATCATGTAGTTAGTTTAGATAGTGTGAAAGATTCATGATGAATCTTGCTTTAGAGAGACATAAAGAAGGCGGCATTGAATGTGGAAGCATTGTTGGTTAAAAACCCAATTTATGTTCTAACTGGGAGAGCAGCCAAAGAAAAAAATTGGAATGTGGAAGCATAGTTGGATAGGGTATTGAAAAATGCTTAGAGCCACAATTTGAATGATAAGTAGCATGGTGGTGGTTTCAAGATAGAAGAGAGCATTAAACAAAGCAAACAAATAGAATTCAAAAGTTCACCTCATATGCAAGTTAATACACCCAAGTGGTGCCAGACAAGGAAAGACAGAAAATACTCAAAGTGTAGGCACTTCTTAACTTTTCAATCAAAATCAGCCAAGTGTTTGGGAAACAATATTAGGAAAAACATGCATGGAACACAAGGATGTTTCCATCAACTCTAGTCCATATAAAATTGGAAGTTAGTGACAAATCTAATCGAAGCATAACCTTCTAATTGTTCAACCAGTTACAAATGTTTCTTCAACAAAGAGATGGTGCTTCAGAGCTTCTTTTGATCAAGAGCAGCCCCTAGTACAACAAAAACATGAGTACCATTTCCTTGGGAAACATATGAACAATAATTCCAGTTCTAAAGTCTACTGGCACATAGTCTAAAATTGTAATACAGAGAAAGATATAACCAAGAACAACTTTGTAAGTGCCACAAGGAAAGTAGTTAGAGATCAGATACTTGTGCAAATAGTTAAGCAAATCTAGAAAAAGTAACTAAGTGTCTTGAGCATCAAAGTTCTCAGCAAAAGATTTGATGTGATAACAAGGCATGATTATGACAAACGACCAAATTGATTTATGGACAGTTAAAAAGGATAATGCAAAAAAAGGGGGGATAGATTTATATTATCAAGTAAATGTGGAGTTAGGAGAAAATCATACAAATTTTTCGATTGAGTCATAAAATTAATACCTGCATCATGGAATCAAGATGCTGCAACAACCACATGCCCATTAAATTCAAATGAACATATAATATAATATTATAAAGTTCCTCTTTTAATGTTTTTCAATAAAAGATTTTAATAAGTTAAATTTGTATGTGGAAAATTAATGCAATTTGGTTTTTTATAAATGTTTTTGTATGATCCAAATGGGGAAGTCTAACCGGTTATAGGGAAGAGTAAATATCTCTCACCTATTTATTTTAATTTTTTATTATTGTAAAATGGCGACTAATTTATTCTATTCTAGGCTACTCTGGAGTTGAAGAGGAATTGGGCAGTTTTGTCTCTTATCATATTGTAACTTCAAAAGATCATTGAACAATTTGTCATAGCATCTTACTTCAAAAACACATTTCTTTAACAACATATCGCCAGTGTTTAAATTCTCTTAATCAACAATTATTAAACTAAATGTATACAATTTATTTTTCTTCCAACAATTAATAATTTCTCAAGTAAACATTAATTCATCATGATTTATGGGGTGGACAAAGAACATAAGGTACATTATCTATGCAATTTATGAGGCCAAATTTAGCCTCATCACAAAAGTTTGTAGTTTAAATTTACATGACACGTCATTTTAAAGAAAGGGAAAGGTGAAACCCAAACTTAAATCCACACATGGTAGGGCTTGCTGCAAGAGACAAAAAAATATCGTCACACCTAGAAAATCTCTAAACAAGGATGATATATAAATTGAGGATATTGCGGCGAATGATATAAAAGTTGAAATCACCAAGGTTAAATAAGATATTTCATCAATGAAGATGAAGATAACAACCACAAGAGAAGTGATCAATGCATTATCGAGGAAAACATATTCCCTTATAAGTGGTATGAACTCTAAGGGAGAAAATTCACACAATAAGAATTGGGAGGAAGATGATTCTTCTAAGGGACATGGTGCTAATGAGTTTGACTACACTAAAATAATTACACATATGGCTAGGCACTCCAGACCAAATATGGATATGTGAAAGTGTGATAGCAAAGATCTAACCATTTAGCTTGATTGAAAATAGATAAATTCCTCAATCTTGATCATGTTTCTTATCAACAAAGGGTTGTGATGACATCCTTATACTTGGATCTTGATCAATTCATTTGGTATCATTGGTTATGTGAAGAGAAGAAAAAGAAGGGATGTGTTATTACATGGTTTATTTTTTAAGAGGAACTCACTACACATTATGGTGATAATATTATGGATAGCTACTTAAACTCACCAAGTTAAAGGAAACAAGTATGGTCGATGATTATATTAATCAATTTTAAACCCTTATATTTAAGAGTGGAGAATGAAGCAAACAAAAATTTGAAGGAATTATAACTAGGGGGTTTACATGATCACATCAAATATGAGGTATGTATGTTCCATATATATTTTGAGTTGCAAGTAATGATTATGGAAAGACATGTAAAAAGTTTTTTTTGGCCAATAAAAGGCAAGGTTATGTGAATATAAGAGATAAAATCTCTCCTACATAGTCACTTCCTCAACCTACTAGGATAACTCCACAATAAACTGTAGATAAGAGAGAGAAAGGATTATATTTTAACTATGATAGAAAATATAGTCAAAGATATAAATACACTAAAAATAAATTCTTCTATATTGAAGGGTCAATTCAAGAAAGAGGATGAAGAGCCAATGTTATAGGGTGACAATGATTTGGTTAAGGAATTAGGCGATACTCACCCAATCATTTCTTGGCACACACTTGTTGGAATCAGTCTCCCACAAACTCTCGAAGTGGTGGGTTTCTTAAAGAAAGAGAGTAATAATATTGATAGATTTGAGAAGCACTTACAAATTCATTAACAAGAAGTTAGCTACTTATTTGAGTTGTTTTATATTTCTTTCTCTAATATTTTAGGTTTAAATTGTAAATGGGTGTATTATTAGTTACTTGAAAAAATACCACAATATTAAATTGACCATGGGAGAATATTGACTTGATTGGCCAATATTTGTAAATTTGATTGATTAAACAAGGAAAGGGCCCTAATCCCTTACAGAAGAAGAACAACAATCTAAAGACCAGCAGTAAGACAAAACAACAAAACAGAGGAAGCATGACTGAAAGAGATTGGCCAATATTTGTTATTCCCATGGGTGGAAGAAATATAATGTTGGAGCTGGATTTTCTCACTATATTAAAAACAACTAAGATGAAATTCCAACATCTATTCATGAGATTTCACTCAAAAGGAAAATTAGTCATTCAACTAAGAGGGTTGTGTGCAAAGTCCCCACAAATGGTGAGATCTTATCAAATGCAAAAGAACAAAGGGGTTGTTGGATTTGTGGTCCAAATACTTTCATTACTGATTTATTATTTTAATTCTCCTACCCAGCTAGATCTAAAATCGATTATAGATAATCACTTAGTGGTTTTTGGAGATATGTCTAAATGATTACCTCCTAAAAGGGATCAAAATTGTATCATTCAGCCAGTATTAGGGAGCCAATCACCCAACATTGGGCCTTATAAAAACTCATATATAAAGATTGATAAGATGGCTCGGAATATGCTAAAGGTAGGAATAATTAAACATAACCAAAGTGTTTACTCATCTCCTATGGTGATGGTGCATAGAAGGATGACACTTGGTGCATGTGTCTAGACTATAGAGAGTTCAACACGTACACTATCAAAGATAAATTTCCTATTATATTCATTGATAATTTAGTAGATAAATTGAATGGAGATATGTTTTATGGGTAACTGCATGGATCTGTGACACAATTTTAGCTCTTAAAATGCCACTTCTTTCCTAAAATCAGCAAAATCTAATTTGCATGAGAAAATGAAGATAGTTCTGCTCAAAATTTCAAGATGCAGCAAAAACCTACTAATTATTTTTGAAATTAATGAAGATTAAGGGTCTCAAAAAGGGGGGCCCAAAATAGCTCCTATTTTTATCAAAAAAATAGCATAGTGTCTGAGGGCCCCCCCTTTTTGATTAACTTTTTTTTTAGAATTTCAAAAATTCAAATGGTGAGAAATTAGCTAACACCATGTAGTTTATCCTTGTTCTTTTGAATAATTTTTTTAATGAATATATAATATTTTATGAATTTTCAAAGTGAACACATCCTGAAAAGCTGAAATTTGAGCGTGCTCCCCACTAATTTTTTTGAAAACTAATCAAAAATTGAAAAAAAATTTCATCATGTGTAGAATGGAGTCTAGTAGTAAAAAATGTAATTTGTTTCACATTTCGATGAACAAGTAAAAATCTATCCTAAATCTAGCACATGTTGGTTTTTGACCAAAAATGGAGGCAGTTACAAGAGAAGTTATGGATCAAAACCTTAACTAAATCAAAACGAAAAAAGAATTATATATCTAGATAGCTAAGAGAGAGGTTAATTCCATCACGATTTTTTATAAACTTGCATTGAAATACATGCAAATGTGATGGTGAGCATAGACAAAAATATGAGAAAATTTGTCAAATCCTATGCATTCACTCATCCAAAGCAGGTCATTTGGTGAGCGCCAAATTTGGTGTGCGCAAAATGTGATGTGTCATTTGGCGAGTGCCAAATTTGGCACTCTCCAAATGACCTGCTTTGAACAAAATCTAACTTTCCCCTCTTTGCTCGACCACTTTCATGATGTTGAGAGTGCGTGGTTTATGATCATAGATGGATAGTTGAGGTTTTATCTTTCATATGGTCTCTGCCTCCTTACCCTAACTGGATAACTCTCTCTCCCTCTCAAGTCTCTCTCTCTCAGGTCTCACTCCTTCCCAAACCTAGACTATACTCTCTCACTCTAATCCCCTCTCTCACACTCCCTCTCTCTCAGGTCGCATTCCCTCCCACCCTACCTAGACAAATCTATCTCACTCAAACCCCCTTTCTCACACTCCCTCTCTCTCCCCCTCTAGTCTTTTTGTCTCTCTTACTCCATCTCCCTGTCTGGTCTCTCTCTCTCTCTCTCTCTCTCTCTCTCTCTCTCTCTCTCTCTCCATCCCTCCATTTCCCTCCTTCCCTCCTTCCCTCTCTCTTGTCCTTCCTTCTCTCTTGTTATCTCCTTCTCCTCTCCACTCCCTCCTCCACTCCCTCTCCTTCTCCACTCCACTATCTCTCCCTCTTGGTCTCCCTCCTCTCTCTCTCCAGTCTATCCACCCCTCCCTCCCCTCCACTCCTCCTCTATCTTCTCTCTCACCTCCTCTCTCTCACTCCTCCTCTCTCCATCCCTCACTCCACTCTCCACTCCACCCCTCCTCTCCTCTCCGTCTATCCTCCTCCACCCCTCCCCTCCATCCCCCTCCATCTCCTCCCCCCCTCTCATTTCCTCTATCTATCTCCCTCCACCCCTCCTCTCTTCCTCTCCCTCCATCCATCCACCCTCCATCTCCCTCTCCATTCCTCCTCCTCCACCCCCTCCTTTCCTCTCTCTGGGTCTCCTCCACCCCTCCTCCCTCCTCTCAATTCCTCCCTACCCCCCCCCTCCTCCCTCTTGGAGTCTCTCTCCGATCCTCACTCATCCTCTATCCTCCCTCTCCCTCTTCCTCTCTCTCCCCTCTCCCTGTTTCCTCCATCCCCTCCTTCCTCCACCCATTCCATCTATTCCTCCACTCCCTCTCCCCCTTCTTTATCCTCATCCCTCCAGTCCTTCCCCCCCCACTGAATACTCTCTCCGTCCCTTCTTTTCTCCTTCCCATTTCCATTCTTTATTTAATTCCTAAATGTTTTATCTTGGAATGGTAAAATAGGGGTTAACCCCGTGATTCAGGCCCACACGTTTCTGCATTTGTCTGGTTCAGTGCTTTATTTGACTCATAAACACCTTTTTATGAAATTGACTCCCTATTGTACCAATTTATGCTTGATCCATCACCTTTTTACCACCAATTTGCATGCTACACAATGTAGAAGAAGACAATTTGAAGTTTATACATCATTTTACATTATCTCACGTAATATATTCATTTTGGTAATATTGAAATGTTTTTATTTAGTATATTTGTTTGTTTTTGACAATATAA
Source organism: Sequoia sempervirens (assembly GCA_007258455.2). Lineage (NCBI taxonomy): Eukaryota > Viridiplantae > Streptophyta > Pinopsida > Cupressales > Cupressaceae > Sequoia > Sequoia sempervirens. The sequence goes on along the minus strand of VDFB02386429.1, from coordinate 324,539 downwards.
ACCAAATTCCTTTCATGATTTTATTAATCATAACAATTGGACATATAATTCAACATTGAATTAGATGGGAGTTGCATAAAAAAGTTTATTTTTTATGAGTTTGAAGAAAAAAAATGAAAAACATGACATAATTTAGATGAATTCATGTTTAAACTTTTATAAATGAAATCAACTTAACACAAATTTGCTTATGAATTCTATTTTCATTGCTTATAGTAGTCCAATTTCCATCATGGCTAGTGGAATTCACTCTATTCCATTTTAGGTAGATGTTTATATTGAGTTTTTTTGTTTTGTTTTGACAATTTATAGACCATTCATTTGATGATTTTATTAATCTTCATTGTTTTTATTAGAGGGAAAAATAGGTTTTGAATGGACCCGAAACCATTTACCAATAGATTTTAAAGGGACCTGAAACCCAAACTAGGATGATCATGCTGCCAAAAGAATAAGCCAAAAACAACTAGTAGCAAAACCCAGCTTCCAACCACAGAACCAAGACTTTACAGGGATCTTGAACCCATAGGTTTTGAAAGGACCATCAACCCTTTACAACTAGGTTTTGGTAGGGACGTTAAACCCAAATACACTGCCTGCAATAGCTAGGCAGCAACACACCAGTCATTCAAGAAAATCAAATTCTCCATACCACTGGTTGAAGCAACCAAGTCACAAAAAGCCATAAGAGCAGAAAAAATAGAGCCCAACAACATTCCCTCTCCACCTCTATAGGAGAAATCATCATAAACAATCAAGGCTCCAATAGTGTCCCACAAAATCTAGTTGTTCACTCCACCTCTATAGGAGAAAAATCCAAGCCTCCTTGCCACAACAACCACAAACCACCTGCATACCAACACTCCACCTATATAGGAATGGGCTTCGCCTCAATGGGAGATACAGGAGTAAGCCTTTAACCACATAACACACCTCAACCATAAAAGGAGAGGTCTCCACCTCAAAAGAAGACCCAGTGTCTAGAGAGAAGGAAAAGACTACAGTAGAAAGAAAGAATTTAGCAAACAACAATAGTAGAAGCAATTGAGTCTTCAAAATAATCTTTGAATACCACCCAACCTACAACACCTCCAATGAAACCAAGAGCAGTTTCAGTAGAAGAAGCTTCACTAAACAAAGTTGAACCAGCAAACTCTCAGAACACTGGAACTTTTCCAAAAAAACTACAGAATCATCTTTTAGTATCCTTAAAATCTAGGTCTTAAAATAAAATATCGGAGACCACCCAACCAAGAGAACCAACTCACATAAAGTGACCTCTAAGAAAGACACACGCCCCATCCAAAAGGCCTAGAACCAAACCAACCAAATAAAAAGGGAACTTTCAATGCCTTCCAAAGACACACTTCCAATAATAGTAGGGAGGGAACAAAACCACTCCACAACAACCCCCAAAGCAAAAGAAACATTGAAGAACAACCTCTTGAGGCACACCCAACCTAAAACCAGGTAGGGAAACGTAGAAAGAAAAGCACCAAAAGGCAGAAAGAGAACCCACCACTAGAGAGAACAAACCCAGAAGGAAAACCAAAGACCCATGCCTATAAAAGGGTCAATCCAAAACACTAGCCCCCATACACAAAAGAAAGAAAAAATCGAACAAGGGGGAAAGCCAGGTGCAGAAGAAAAAAGTAGACACTTTCTCTCACAACATAAACCACCAGATAACACTAGAGCAGGTGCACCCAACACTCATCAAGACAGAGGGAGGAATGAATCCCCACTCGAGTAGTAATTTTGAACCACCACAGGGGCCAACAACCCATATAGGGTTCCAAACCACAAGATAAAACTTGAAAGACCAACTGTCAGATGGAAACCACAAACTGGCCAGAAAAGACAGCTCCAAGATGGGAAAAGGAGTCACCCACACCCAATGCCAATATGAGCCAACCAGAGGGCCAAAGAGCAGAGTCTTGGCCAAGAGAAACTTTCATAACTACCCACAAACAGCAAGAAAGGTCGCCAAAACTCACCAGCATCAACCCATCGCTCAGAAAAGACCAACCATCAAAAGCACAAATTAGTGAAGGGAACCATCGATCCAAAAAGTCAAACCCAGAAATTGCAAAGAACGTAGTGCCAGAGCCAAAAACTGCCAACCCTCCGTAAAAACATAGCCAAAGAACTCCTTGCAACCAAGGATTTTCCTCATCTTCATCAGAATCTGACTCCCCATCGTCATCTCTAGCCAAGGATTCTAAACTTCCTAAGTCGTTTCTCTTCCCGCCCAGCTACTCCATTTACATGATAAGAAAGCTAATATTGTTAACGAAAATAAAGACATATATTATATTAATCTCCATTGTTACACATAGAATTCAACATTTAATTAGATGGATCTTGCATGTAAAAGTTTAATTTTTAGGAGTTTGAAGATAAAAAATGGAAAACATGACATAATAGATTAAAATTCATTATTAGTGATGGTTGTGGGAAAACTTTTATTTTCAACTAATGTGGAAAACCTAAGAGCTTTCATCAATGTTAATGCAAGTTTCCATTAATTATTTTGTGCCATAAAAAATTCACCTTCATCATGTGCTTAGATAAATTAAAGTGACTTGACATATTTTTTAATGCAATTTTCCATTCATTCATATCATTTACCTTTCTAACAAATAAAAAAGGGAAAATTATTGTACAATTGAAAATACTTTTTGTCTTTCTAAGTTACCTCATTGCCAAAGAAATAGTGAATAATTCCAAGCTATAGCATCACAAACCCTTCTTTGAATTCATGTTCTTCATGGCTTGGTTGTGTTTGTCATCATTCTCTATGATAAATCAAGGAGCTTTTATGGACAATCACAATGTGGCTTTGACAACAATAAGCACCAGATTCTTCCAAAGGTGGCAGCAACTTATACCCCGGGTTTGACACTTCTTTGCTCCTAAACACTTGTCCACACTCCAAATACTCCCCTCAAACCTTTCTTAACATTGATCAATGCTTACATGAAACAATTTTGTACAAATCCCTCAAAGTATTAGGTTTTACATAGTATAGTTGCAAAAAGAAACAAATTGTCCTCAATAACTCACACAAAATGATGATTTAGCAACCCTCATTTTGTCAACACATGTATATAGCCCTACAAAAAATTAGTACCAAGTTTCATATATTTTCACCAAACACATCAAAAGTTATGGGTTTTTTGAAGCTCGCTATAAACCCTAGGTTGGGGACAACAATACTTGATAAAATATGCAATGTTTGATAAGTTACATTAGTTATGCAATGTAAAGTAATGCTTTGAGTTTTAAAGATATGCAATGCAATGTAATCAGCGATATGAATATGTTTCATAAATTGCTTGGTGTGTTTCGTAAAATGTAATGTAATCAGTGGTATGGATGTGTTTGAAAAAATGCATTACTTACTTTTCTTGTGGTATGGAGGTAGACATGTATGAAAAATGTTGTAGCATAGACTGGTTTGATAAGATGCTTTGGTAGACATGTACAGAAAATATGGTAGCATAGAATAAGGTAGTGAGTTGTTTGAAAGAATTCCTCAAAGGAATGTGGTCTCGTGTTGATGTCCATCACTGTGGTCATCACCAGGAGACCACATTTCTTGGAGGCATTTTTCCAAACAGTTCACTGCCTTCTTTCATAAAATGCTTTGGTAGACATGTATGAAAAAGGCTGAGGTAGACATGTATGAAAAATGTTGTAGCATAGACATGTTTGATAAGATTCTTTGGTAGACATGTACGGAAAATGTGGTTGCATAAAAAAAGGCAATAATCTATTTGAAAGAATGCCTCTAAGAAATGTGGTCTCACATGGTGAAGTCCATCACCATGAGACCACATTTCTTGGAGGCATTTTTCCAAATAGCTCACTGCCTTCTTTCATAAAATGCAATGTAATTAGGGATATCAATATGTTTCATAAAATGCATTACTTACTTTTGTTCTATGTGTGTTTGTGAACATGTAGCATTCAACATCATTCTAAGGAAATGAACAAAGCCTCTAACATCAGAAGAACGTGAAGTTAAAAATGCAAGGAGAAGAGAACAAAAAATGCAGGCTCGTGAAGAAAAGGAATTGCAGCCCATACAGCAAGAAATTCCCATGCAATCTAAGAGAGATGTCCAATTGGCAACACAAAGGGCCTGAATGAACAAACTTCATGGAAGGACATAAATGGATCCTGAAGTTGGGGGTACATCATCAACCATAGGTGAAGTTCAATGCACACCATCTACAATATATCATTCTCAAAGTACAACAACAATCACATCTCTAGTTGAAGACACACCATCAACAATGTGTGGTTTTGAAAGTACATCAACAAACACATCTCTATTTGAAGGCGCTCCACATACAACGTCTCAAGTTGGAGGTACAACATCATTTACATGTCAATCTCAAGGTATGTCATCAACTTAACCTCCGATTGAAGGTACGTGATCTATCCCTGATGTGGTTGACATTCCTAACATTGACACAACTTTACCTTTGAGAACTCTTCCTAGAGTTTTGCATATAAAACCTAGATATTTGATTGATATTGGTTCCAATGTTTTGAAATGGATGCCTAATAAGATTCCAAAATGTACATGTCAAAGATATGCATAGAGGATATGGAGTTTATTTTTTGAGAAGCTAAGTGAGGGTGGAAGACTTCAACTATTTGTTGAAATGATGAGGCAACTCAAATTTAGGCCCACCATGAAGGCTCTTGGTCTAAGAACATTGAATGACTCAAGTGAAAATTCCATTGTAAAGAATTTGATTAGTGCATATGAGAGTGTGGGTTCTACCTCACGCACGAAAGATAGTTGTGCCACACAATGTGTGATGAACCCACCCCCCCTACTATTTTAAGGCTATTGGGTGGGGGGGTCAATGGTAAAATGAAAAGTTGTGGGATCCGGAACTTCAAGCTCATGCTGTAGAGCGATGAGAAAATGAAAGCATGGGAAATTAACAACAACTGTCTTGCCTGGCCTTCCTTCCAGTGTAGTAACATCCATCGCCTCCCCACCCCCTCTAACACGGAGCTTTCTTTCGCATCTTCCGAAACTGGGACCTACCTTCACTATAGTGAGTTAGGCACCCGTGCATGCATGCATGCATGCATGCAGGGGTGAGGGAAGGAGAAGAAAATAGTTAGGATGGCCCGATGGAGAAGAATGAAGGGTGGGTAGCTCTTGAACTCTCTCCCTCCCTCCTTTGTTTATATCCGGAAGGTATAATCGGAATTCCACCACCCCCCCATTATAGTTGAAAGGAATGGCAACTCCCGGTGTAGCCTAATGGGAGGATTGTGCATTGATGTTGTTGATCGAGTAGTCAATTCGATAGAGCAGGTTATGCAGCATTAACGACAACCGTCTAATACTTGGCATTTTTAGTTCATGTGGTAGCAATGTATGGAGCATATCAGTTGCTGCAGGAAGTTCTTTTGCAGGAAGAGCGGGCAGAAGTGTCTTCCCTGATCTGGCATAACCAGATTCATGAGTAGATGACTCTTCATGCACCTCACAACAGTTCTGAATTATGTGGGATAACACTTAATCTTCCTCTTGTAGCTGCATGAAAGAGCTTCTTCCTAACATCATGAGTTGTGCCACAAAATTGACTTCCTCGACCTATTCTCCAACATATGGCCATATGATGTTATCCATGTCATGGGATGGTTGAGTAGGGGGTAGAGAACAAGATTTTTGGTACTCTTTCCATCAGAAATGGTCATGCCCCCTAATCGACATCCAATGTAAGCATTTGTTGTGGCCAACCATGGCCTTCCTAGTATAATGGGGTACCCGCCTAGTGTAGCTTTAGGAGAAAGAATCATAAAATCTGTTGGGTACTCCCAAGATTCTAGAGTTACCACAAGGTCCTCTACTATACCATCAAGTTTGATAATGGAACTATCAACAAGTTGCAGGATAGTAGGAGTAGGTCTCATGTTTGCAACATTTAGTTGCTATAGGATATCCTTAGTCATCACATTTATTGTTGATCCCAAGTCAATCAGAACATTCCTTATTTGGACTCCATTTATGAAAACTTCCACCACAGGGCTACCTGGGTCAGTGTACTTAGGAACTGTAACTTTTCCAAGCATGATGTTTGCTAATTGTCCTACTACATGAACTGTGGAGGGGTCTTTCTATTTCCTTCGTAGCTTTTTGAGGCATGCTTCTTTGATTGCTTTGCCATATATAGTGACATATTTTATGGCCTGAAACAAAGGTATCTTGACACATGTGTGTTTCAATTGATCCAAAATGTCAAAGGTTGTGTCCTCCTTTTCTTCCTTTTGTTTAGCAACATCTAACCTTTGAGGAAATGGTGTATCTTGGATAGTTTGTTGAACTGGAACTGGTTCAGGATTTTTAGGCACACTAGGCTGAATGGGGACATTCAAAGCCTCTTCTTCTTCCACAGGAAGCTCGGTGATGATAGGAGTGGAAGGATCTGGTAAAGTAGTTCCTAAACATAGGTGAATGTCACCCACACTCACAACATATGCAGGGAATTGATTAGGATCTATAGAGTATACTGGCTTCTGCTGTTGTGGTTTGTTATTTGGGTTAGGTGTGGGATGAGCTGGTAACTGAGTAGGCCTAGGTGTGTTTGAACTTGATCTAGTAGGAGGAGGAATTATAGCAGGTTGTTGGGGCAGAGAAGGTGGTTGTATGTAGCTAGTAGTTTGGTTTGGCCATTGCTGTCCTCCCCTGCATTGGGATGTTTGCTGCTAGTTTCCTGGAGGTGGCTGCCAAGTCCCCTGAAACTGCTACCACTTCCCTTGAGGTTGTTGCCACTGGGGTGGAGAGTTTTGGTGATTGGGTCAAGTATTTGGAGGGTTATTCCAAGGTTGTGGTGGATATCCTCCATATTTGGATGGATATGGGGGTTTCCATTGGTTACCAGATGCATAAGAATTAAAATAAGGCCCAACAAAAGATAATGGATCTGGTGGCATACCTTGTCTTGGAGCCCATGGTCTCCTTTGTGCAATGTAGTAGACTTGATCATCATCAGCCTAGATTGGCTTGAACTCGGGTGGTATCTGCTTTCTATCAATGTTAGCCACCATTTTGCATCTGCATTCCTTCTTCTTTTATCTGCAATGAGGGCAGTATTCTGCCAACATTGCCTCTGCCTCCTCATGCTTCTTCTTTGCTTGAAGTGTATCCAACTGGGTAGCTAGATTGTTTATGATGTCTTGCTTGAAGTCTGCCAACAAGTGAGTAATCTCCATCCTTGAAAATCCATTGGTGGATGATTTACCCACAGAGGATTGCTAACCTCTTCCTTTCTTTGAAGCTGCCCTAGAATAGTTATGACATATTTTCTTAATATCATCCCAAGGAACTTGGGTGATATCTCCTCTTCCCATTAGGTCCAAAGCATCAGTGTAGCTGTCATTGATTCCTATCAGGAAGAGCAAATTTTGAGACTCTTCATTAAGTGTATGATGTGGATATTTCTGCTAGCAAAACATAAACCTTAAAATGTAATCCTCCAAACTCTCATCTTCCTTCTGTTGCATCCTAAAGATGTCATATCCTCTCATGTCACTGCCCCTGCAATATTCCTTGTACTTCTCAAGGAACTTTGTCTTCATGTAATCCCAAGTCTCCATAGTATTTCTGCCTAAGCTCATAAACCATCTCAATGCAACTTCTTTCAAAGTGGTAGGAAACAACTTAAGCCTATGAGCATCAGTGGTGTAGTCATAACTTCTGTAGAGGATATCAAACTCAAACAAGAAAGTATCAGGGTCTTATGTGACAAGTCCATAGAACTTAGGGAGGACTAAAGCAGGGATATTTTTGAGGTTGTCAACTTCATTCTGATGAGCAATGGGGAATGGAAAAGTTGGTTGGTTAGGTCTATTTTCATTATTCTCATCACCCATGTTTGCTTGATGAAGTTCCAAAGCAAGTGGATTCTGGTCTTCAGAGGAAGTGTCAGAACTGGTTAAATTGGAAAATGCATCAACAAAAGGGTGTGCTTCTTCTTCTTCGTCCCTTGGTAGATTTGGATGTATAACTAGCTGGAATGGATTAGGGTCATTAGGAAGGAATCTCCCATGAGCATCTCTCCTCCTTCCTTTATGCATGCAGTATCAACTCAGTATCAACTAACTCACACAAAGAATTGGTGAAAGAATAGGGGGTCATTACTTTCCTAAGTGATGGGTATACTAAGAGAAACTTTCAGAAATACTGCAACAAGAAAGAAACTATCAATGACTCCAAAGAACTTCCTAGTTTGACACCATCCCTAATAACGACGCCAAAAAATGTCAACCTCCTACAATGGTTTAATAACTAAGCCTTTAGGGTTGTGACTTAGAGATTGAACATCCGCACTTAGTAGCTATCTTACTCATCATGAAGGTGCATTTCACTTGTCAACCCAAGGACGTAAAATTGAAATGGGTTAGCATTGTATGTGCACTAAGACTTCATTGCAATCATCCATAAACTAGGAAAGAAACAATGCTATAAATGAAGTGCTGGAAAGAAATCAACTTAAATACTGAGCATAAATCAACATCTGCACTAAGCATTAATCAACTAGACTGAAATTGAATAACAGAAATGGAAATTCTAGCAAACAGACAGGAAACTACTCTGTCTGCCTTGGTTGCAGGAACAATCACAGAACAAAATTTCAGTGGCTGAAGGAATAGATAGTTGTTGAAACTGAAACTAATTGTTGAACAGAAAATGACTTTTAAACTAATAGATGGAATTCTCACCAAGTGGCCCCCCTTGAGTGAGTCTCCCTTACACTAACTCAAATGCAACAACTCAGAATATCATATTATTTCTTGAAAGCATAAGTACAACATCTCAGTAATAGAACTACAAAACTAGAGAATGCGAGTACAAACTCATAATATCCAACCTTTTTCAAAGGGAGAATATGACCATTATTTATAGAGAGAAACTATTAACTAACCCCAACTACCTAGGCAGTTGACTCCATCAAAATAGGAGGATGCCACTTATTGAAAGCATAGAAAAAGATAGAGGAAGTTATACATGTGCTAAATTGGTCAAAGTAGACTTGCTTCAATGGGAATCTAGCACAACACACTCCCTATATTTTCTCAACAATAAATATGACCATTGAAAAGGTAGTTACATTCTTTTTGTTTGAATTTTCCCTCCATGAGAGTTTTCTCGCTTTGACTTCTTAATGATTAGCTTCTTGACTTCTTGGTAACCGATCAGCTGGCAAGAATTTCTCCCACATAGAAGGCTTTGTTGACATCAACATTTTAGTGGAAACTTGCAAAATAGCATTAGCACGCACAAACAAATGTATATCTATAATTACCTTAGTAACATTCATTCAACCACTTGTAAATTCAACATAGGTAATCCACATAGTATGATAATTTCATTAAAGTCACAAAGATAAACTTATGCCCAAGGTTTATGGTTTTAAGGGAATAACATAGAAAATTTCAACAACCAAGTGTCAAAGTCTATGATAGCAACAACAAATAGATAATAGACCCTATCAAAATTGAGCCATTAAATAAGCTCATTAGGCTCAACATTATAGATAAAGCATTAATAACACAATTTTTCTTTCCTTTAACATATTCAATGTCAGTTATATGCCTAGTTTTTTCTTACCCATTTTTGTTGCTTTTCAATTAGCTCCTTCTGATTGAGAAAATAACTCAAATTGTTAAGATCTATTTTGATGACACATCAACCACCCACTAAATATTTCTCAAATTTAATTAATGTGTGCATGACAACCAAAATTTCCTTATCATATATGGAGAATCTCCTTTCCACCTTCATTAATTTTTGACTCTTGAAATCAATCGGGTGCTTGTTTTTGATAAGATAAGAAACATTTATATGGTGTTGTACCCTTCACACAGGAGCCCAAAGGGAAAAAAAGGAGCTAGTTCAAACCAGAACATGAACTAGGAGAAACACATAAACAACTGACCAACAACTGTAGAACATAAAACAAGGACTAGACAACCCCAGAACCTGAGGGGACCAATTTGACTCCCGTCACCCTAGGTTGCAAAGAAGCAACAGATTTTGGGAGTTCCTTCTTCTTCCTCAGTACAACAGACCAGGAAGACTTAGAATCTAAGTCCACTGAGCGAGGTGAGAGGAGCAGATCCTCAACAGCCACTCGCAAGGAGCCATCACACAGAGAGAGAGCCGACAACAAAGAGGAGACAAGAGCACTTGAGGGAACAACAAAATCGATCAAAGAGGGGTGGTAAGGGTCAGTCAGGACATCAACAACAGTAGGTACCATGGAAGGGAAAGCCAGAGGAGGATCCAGGATAGAATCAACTGCCAAGGGAGGATTCGCCAAAGGAGGGTCGTCCTCCATAGGTGAAACATCTGAAGAGGGAGAACCCACCATGAGATGGTCTAAGAGAGGATTCTTCCACCAAGTAGCAGCACCCTTACGATGAGCAAGGGGGAAACTAGAGGCCAAATTACCAGTGGAGAAACACCTCCTGTACCGAAAGGGAAGGCCCTCATAGTCCAACAACTGCAACCAAGGTCTGTCCTCCACCATCAAAACCACATCACCATGAAGAGGTTTGGAGATGTCCAAATCAACTAAAATACGAGCCACCCTAGTATGCCCTAGATCTTGAGTTGTAGAGTCAACCTTTGGAAAGTGTCCAATGGAGTTGCCAATAGCTTCAAAACATGATTCCTCCCAAAATTGGAGGGGGAGATTCGACAATCAGACCCAAATAGGTCTGACATTTGACTGCTCAATAAGCAGATTGAAAGAGTGAGACACAACCTGATGGACAGTGAATGAACACCCCACATCCACCCCCTGTCCAACACACAATGCCACTCTGCGGGAGTAGAAAAGGTAGCAACAAAAAACCCCCTAGCACTGGGATAGAGCTCAATTTCTCCGGAGACAACAAGCTTCTAAGAGGTAGAAACCCAATAGTGGAGATCAGGAAGAGAGGGCCACAAGCCATTAACCTTGCAGACTACTCCCTGAACCAAATAGAAATCCTCATTCTCAACAACCTCAGGCCCATAGACCACAATAGGTGATGCATGAGTGCAGGGCAGAGGTCGAACCCTAGCAAGAGTAGGAGGAACCAAGGAACGAGCATTTAAAATAACATCAGAGAAAGATTTTCGATGGCCACTAGAAGTAACAGGAGGAGAGGGAGAAGGGCCTCCGCTAGCACCATCCCACACAACAACATTAGCCTGCACAAAATGACAGGGGATTCCCATCTTTACCAACCTGATTCGCGTCAAGACGAACCCCAACCAGATGAGGACCTAACAGACCCTACGCAACCCTAGCCACCACCGCAACCCCGTCCAAACAATCCTGCGCAACATTAAGAGGATTTTCCCATTGGGAAACATTTGAGCATCTGCTCTCACATAAATCAACTCGTGAAGAAGGGAGATCACCACCAATATCAGGAAAAAATGGAGCCCAAGCCAAAGGGCACCCGAGGACCACCCTTTCACCCTTAGCTGAAGGCAAAAAGGCCGCGCCCAAACCCATGTCTCCAACGCCATTCAAAACTTGTTCTGCTTGTTAGCTCCCACCCAACGCCACTCCACAACACGTCATCATCTTCAATCTCTCAAATTCGAGTGCTTGTTATATATAAATATGGTCCTAATTTTTCTCTCGATGCATCACATTCCGAAGTGAAAGGAAGGATAAATTTGGAATATGAAACATGGGACATGAGCTCATAACTTCTTTCATTTTTTCAAATGCTTTCTCTACAACCTCATTACATGCAAAAACTCCCTTCTTTGTTAGATCAATTAAGAGCATGACCAATTGAGAGAACCCCTTCACAAATCAACTATAAAAGCTATAAAGATTGAAGGATCCTTGCAACTATGTCAAGGTATTTGGGGGAGGATGGTCTTGAATCACCTTGATCTTCTCCATATCCACCTTACACTCTATTTGCATTAATGATGTGCCCCAAATACAAGATCTCTATCATGGCGAACTTACACTTTTAATCCTTTGCAAGTAGAATTTATACTTCTAGAATCCCTAACACCTCATCAATGTGTTGAAGGTGCTCCTCCCACATCTTGCTATATATTAAAATGTCATCATATAAGACGAGGAAAAAATTCCTCAATTGCTTACAAAAAAATTGATTCATGCATGTCTGGAAGGTTGTTGGGGTGTTCCATCAAAACAAATGACATCACCAAAAAATCATGTCCCATAGTGACACTAAAAAATAATCTTGTGAACATTCTCATCTTGGACTTAAATATACTTGTAGCTCATTCTAATATCTATTTTAAAAATGTAAACTACTTCGTGAAGCTCATTTATCAATTCATTGCTTGGGGATTGGGTATCAATTTTTAATAGTCTTGTTCAATGCTCTATAATTGATGCACATATGCATTGTGCCATATTTCCTCTCCACTAAAACTACATATGGAGCAAAGGGACTTGAGTTGGGTTTGATGTGCTCAATGTCTAGTGGTTCTTTTATTGATTTTTTTATTTCCCTCTTATGCCTCTTAGGATGTTAGTAAGGTATGATGATGGGCTTAGCACCCTCTTCCAACTCAATGAAAAACACCATCAAAAATTAATTTTCAAATGTCATTTAGTGAAATATTCTATTTGTTATTAGAACTAATTTAAAGAGATTTATTTTAAAAAATCTTAATATTAAAAATAAGATTTTGTAAATCTATTAATATATATATATTTTTAATCATACTTATCTTTTAATTTATTTAAAATTTGAATTACATTTATTTATAAAATCTTCATATTAAAAATAAAATCTTGTAAAATTATTAAAATAATTAAAACATTATTATAAATAATTAAAACATTATTATAAATAATTAAAATAATTAAAATGCTATTATAAATAATTAAAATAATTAAAATTTTATATATATTAACCCTAACCCTAAACCTAATTCTAATTCTAACTATAACCTTAATTCTAACCCTATTTGTAATCATATTTCTAACACTAACCCTAGTTCTAATGGCAATGCTAATTCTAACTATAACCTTAATTAGACCCTCACCCTAACCTAAATAGAATCCTCACCCTATTTTAACCCGAGCCCTAACCCTTACCTTAAACCTAACTAAAATTAAACCATAACCCTAATCCTATTTGTACTCTAATTATACCTTAGCCCTAACCATAACCCTAATTAAATATAGATCTTAATTAAGCCCTAGCCCTAACCCTAACCCTAATATAATTGTATCCTAATATTAACTCTAACTCTAACTGTAATTGAACTATAATCCTAACCTTAATTGTAATTGAATCTTGACCCTAAGTAAACCCTAATCTTAATCAAACCCTAATCTTAACCCCAATTTTACCCTAATATTAAATTTAATTGAACCCTAATATTACCCATTATTAAACCCTAACCCAATATGAATGTTAACATTTATCCTAAGTGAACCTTAACCCTAACTCTTACCCTAATTCTAGACCTAATCCCAATCCTAATTCTAACCATAATCATAACCCTAATCATAACCATAGTCATAAAACTAACCTTCAGTCTAACACTAAAACTAACTTTAATTCTAACCATAATCCTTTATGTAAGCCTAATTTTAATAGTTAGGGTTGATGTTACAATTAAGGGTTAGGATTAGAATTAGGGTGAGGGATAGAATTATACTATAAACCTAATCCTACTCTTAATTCAAAGTTAACTATAACTCTAAACCTTATTACAATTAGAATTATAACTAATTTTAGTTAAGATTATAGTTAAATACCTAATAATAACTTTTAATAGTTAATTATTAGTACTTTAATTCTAACCATAATTCTTTATGTAAGCCTAATTTTAATAGTGAGGGTTGATGTTACAATTAAGGGTTAGGATTAGAATTAGGGTGAGGATTAGAGTTATACCATAAACCTCACCTTAATCTTAATTCAAAGTTAACTATAACTCTAAACTTTATTATAATTAAAATTATAATGAATTATTATAGTTAATTTTAGTTAAGATTATAGTTAAAGTCCTAATAATAACTTTTAATAGTTAATTAAAAGTAATTTATTGTGTATTGAGTATAAACTAGTAATTATAATAAAAAATTAACCCTAATCCTACCTATAATTATTCCAAAAGATTAAATTTATTATTAATAAATTAACCCTAATTATGACTTAATTAAGTTCAATTATTATTATTAGTAATTGTTATTAATAAATTAAATTTATTATTATTAACGTTAATTTATTAGAGATATTATTAATAAATTATTAATAACAATAAATTTATAAATTATGTATATATAGTAATATTAATTAGTTAAAGTTAATAATAATAAAGTTAAGTTTATAAATAAAGTTAATAATAATGAAGGCATTTATTTTAATAATAAGATAAAACACTAAAGTTAACCCTAATCTTACCTATAATAAATTATAATAAAAAGTTAATTCTAATTTTACCTATAATAAATTATATTTATACTTAAATATAATTAAAATTTAACCTTAATCCTACGTATAATTATTTTAAAATATTAAATGTATTATTTATAAATTAATTATAATTATGAGTTAATTAAGTTTTTTTATTAACTATTATTATAATTATAGTAATTGTTATTAATAAATTAACTTTATTATTATTAGAGATATTATTAATAAATTATTAATAACAATAAATTTATAAATAATGTATATATAATAATATTAATTATTTAAAGTTAATAATAGTAAAATTGTTTATAAATAAAGTTCATAATAATGAAAGCAGTGAAGTTATGTCTGGTGTGGCAAATGAATTAATACATTTTATCTTTTAGCAGTGGGCAGTGGATGATTGTGACAACACACACTCAAAACATTTTCTCAATGTGATATCTATGTCTCCATTCATTTCATTTTAATTTTGTTTGTGCATTGTACATTGTTTTGCCCGCCAATGCAATAAATAAATCTACTTTTACCTAAGAACTAAATCTAATCCAATCAATTTGAAGAATTTAAACTTTTTAATTATGTTTTAAATATTTTCTCAGCTATAACTTATAATAGTGGTTTTACCCAAATGTTATAAATTTCAGAGACCGCAAATTTTAAGCTCGTAAATAAGATTTTTGTTTTGTTTTGTTAGTTGTCAGATAAGTAGTGCGAAATGAATATTGGGTGTGCTGTGGGAAATATATACAGATATTTTTGACTACTAACAAAGTCACTGAATCACAATAGAAAGTGCGTGGAAAATGATTTTAGAAGGCCATCTTCATGAACGATTCTGCAGATTCTGATCATCTACTGTTTATGGCAACTTATTCTTATGTCTTCCTCCTCGCAATTTATTCTTTCTTATGGCGAGTTTATGGCAACTCTTCCACTCTCCCACTCTCGTCAGTTTACTGTGACTCTTTCACTCCCATCAGTTACGTAATGCCACCGTACCTGCCAACCTATGCCTATCATTGGAATGGCAGTATGCATACGGATGTACAGGCGTCATATTAAATGACATGACAAATTTATGTACACGGTTCTATGAGACCCATCATGCAACTGAAGAACGCCTCTATATAAGGTACCGGGGTCTCGACCTAAATTTATAGATATAAAGGCAAATATAAGATTTTAAAAGAAACCTATAAATCCTTCTACTACCTAAGAAATTCGAATTGCTGTCGATCTTCTGTGTTATTTTTTTGTAATTAGGTACACTGTCAGTTAGACATAGCTGTTTCTTGTCGATGGGAAATCCGGGCCATTTCATATTCTTAATTCAAAGACATTTACGACGAGTCAACAGTTACTAATTTTTCTCTCTTACCTATTGAATCGAAATTTGTTAATGAAAGTTAATACAGTGCCAAACAAGCCCTTTTTACAATGCAAAGAATGCACTGAAATATTCTCATAAAAACCTCTGAATAATTTTCGACATGGGTATGGCTTTAATAAACAGGCGAAGGCCTGGGTTTAATCTACTGCCCGGTTTGATTATGTTAAAGAAGTATTTGGCTGGAGAGGGTTTAAGGTTAATGGGTTTTAGAGGCTTCGGATATAAGACTGCATTTTTCCACATGGCGATGTGTAGTTCAGGTCAAGGGTATCAAAATGGGGCGCAGATAAAGGATTTGAGGTTGATGTTCAGGGGGAATGTCGAGTCTGCAGTGGCATTCAGGCATAAGTACTCTTCATCTCCTGCAGATTGCAGAGAAGGAAAGTGTGACAGATTGACAGCAGAAGATATTGCTTCTCGTGGTTGGGCAATACTTGATGAAAGCGAGAGCGATTGGAGAAGCCATGCTGCAGTTGTAGCTCAATCCATACAGCTGGTGAAAACACGCCTGCAGGTAATAGGATCCAACTACTTTGCTCTCAATCATATATTGTTTCAGATATAATGTCAGTGATTTTTTTTAGAGAAATAGTTAACTGTGACGCAATCTTAAAAAGCTAAGCATTTTGTACGTTTCCTTCGAAAAATATGATGGCAGTATATAGTTTCAAACCACATATCTTAACATTTTATCTATACCATCTACTGGTAAGGCAGGAGCTGTTGTCGTTATGATAACCCGAGTTTAAGCCTTGCTGGGGTTCTTGTCTGGCTAATTATATGATGGTATTGGTGATAGGGTCTTTTAATGTCCCTTAGATTAATTTCGTCTGTAGGACCCATGAAACTCTTTAAAATGAATTCTGAAACTCGTTCAAGATTATGGAATGGCTTTTATAACGCTATCCATTTCCATGTATTCCTTTTAACTACCTTTAACTTCCCAACCACCTAACTCTCCAACTACCCAACTAACAACATTAAGATTAATCTAATATACTCACACATATAGTAGAACAAACCATTTTTTGAATCACAAACAAATATGAACAATTCTCCTCTTGATCTAAAGGAAGAAAACTAAGATGATCTAGAGCATCTTTCAATCTGATTCACCCTGTCACTCTGTAAATTTGGTCTTCTGTTTCCTCATGCTGATCAACAATCAAAACCTGCGTGCATCTTCCTGATGCTTGACCCTTGGCTTCACATTCCTCTTTAAGCAACACCTGCGAGTGTTGTATATCTATGCCCTGTGCCACTTCCTCCTATAATTTGAAGATCCATTGCCATTTCTTGACACTACTTGACACAATCATGCTGAAATTCACCTCTCAACATGCCTTTGACAATCCTTACCACATGTAGTACGATAATGTAATGTCCCCATTGTTGTGAGCATCAATTTTCAGAGGGTTTAGCTTATTCCTGACTCTCGTAGACTAAGGAGCTTGATTAGAGGGTCTTTTGGAGGTAGTTACCTAGTTAGATGATGGGTTCCATTTCTTGGATTCAGTTGGATTGGAGAACTAAGGGAGATAAAAATTAAATTAATTATTTGTAAGGTTACTAATTAAATAAATATTATAAAGTGACCTTATATTTAATTAATTTAATAAAGTGACTTAAATAAAATATTATATCATAAAGTCTCTAAAATAAAATAAAATAAAATAATATTATTTTAATATTATTTTCTAGAAGCCTCTTGAAGATGGATTGAAAAAGTATAAAGGAAGTTCAAGCCAAGCTTCTTTCATCCAGGAATTGACTTTTGATTTTGAAGAACTTGTTTGGTGAAGGAGCCAGTTAGGGTTTCTGCCATTTCCAGCCATTGGGAACGAAAACTCTCATTTGTTATGCAATTTTGAGGCTGTGAAATATCAACTGAATTATTGCTAATTGAGTGGGCTTTATTTTATAAATCCAATTTGTGCTACATTGGAGGATATACAGATTTTTCATTAGAGCTTATTTGCAGTCATTGGAGGGTTTCAATCTGCATACTCATACTTATATTCGGTTCATATTGGCACATCCTTGTATCCAAATTTTGTGGGCATTGGCTCAAACTCTTCGTGGCTGCTTGGAGATTATTTTAGGAACAAATTGGAGGTGTTTCCAGGTGGTTGTTATTTATTTCTAAATTCTGATACACAGCAGCAGGGGCGCCATTGGCATGAAATTTTTGCTCATATCTCATCATTGAAGCATCCTATGGTTCTGGGCATTGTTGCATTTTGATCCCTCGGTCCTACCAATCATTTCAGGTGCCAAGAAGTGGAGTTTTATTGCTGCATTTATTTATCTAAAATATTGCCAGGCAAGGGTAGGGCGGCTTCACCAAGAAGGGGCGATTTCACGCTTGGAAGGCTTCAAAAATTCCAAGAAAAAATCAGAGGTCTTCTTCATTCATTTTGCTGATCATTCACACTTCAAAAATCAGGTTCTTTGATGTTATTTGAACTTGTATTGCATAATTTTCTAAGTACAAAGGTTTGAAGTTGTTGGCAGCCATGAGAGCACTTTTTTGAAGTCTTTTGGTAGTTGAAATTCAGTCATTGTGTCATCTTTGCAAATTGAAATTGTAATCAGACTTTCATATCAGCAATTATTCAGTTTTCAAACTTTAATACATTGAAGTATGTTTGCCAAGTGTTTGACAAATTGTCATTTGGCTGTAGGTTCTCATTTTGGCATAAATATTATTATTAGTTTGCATACCAAGTGTTTGTGTTAATGGCACTTGGTTATAGTTGCACATATGCCATTTTAGGTTGCATCCAAAGTGTTTGTCATAATTCCTAGTTGCTATAGCTGCATACTACAAGTGGTTTCAATCATCTATATGCATCAAAAATACATAAAAACAATTGCATTTCATCTTGGGAATGTTCGTAGTTGTCATTTGCAATCATTGGTACCATTGTAAAAATTCAAAGGAACATCATTGGCAACAAGGAAAGTCAAAATTAAGCAATCAGGAGTTCTTATCAGCCTATATCAGCTTGCACACCAACTGTTTGATAAAATTCCAAAGGCAACAAGTGAAGACTTTTGAGTCAGAGCATCTTAAGTGTGAACATTGTCATTTTGGTCTATCCCTCTCCTTTAGGGTGAAAAGCCCTAGAAGTGTTAGAGGTCCCATAGCAACCAAAATCTTTGTTCCCCTTTTGGTGAACCTGATGATATTCCTTGAGTTTAGATTCAGCAAGTTAAGGCCATATTCTTCAAGGGATATTACAGTGGTATCAGCATGGTTTCCTGCCATCTTGTTGGGAGAATAGAAAATTAGTGTTGCCACAATGGATTTCAGTGGATATTCTGAACAGTTCAAGAGGGAATGTGAACACGACGCTTCCTTATTCCGTGCAAAATATCAGAGCATATCAGATGAGTTTAAGAACGATGTTTCTTTTGATTGCTACTTGAATTGTGTGTTGATTATGAAACTTGGAAAATTGGGTGTGGTCAACTACATCAAGAAAATGATTAAAAGCGAAGCAGAACATGCCTTGGGTGAAGTATCTAGAAACCTCTACAATGAATTTTCAGCAGTTAGTGACCAACATACAACTGATCCTATGGAGAACAAAATGGACAAAGGTGATGAGCAGGAGATGCCTTCTTTTGGTTTACAGGTTTCATCTTCTCTTCAGGAGGATAGCATGCCATCATTCGATGTTTCATTTGAGTAGGATGATGATGAATACATGGAGCAGCCTGAGTCCTCTTGTACTTGGACACCAATTCAGGACACTAATGATTTGATAGATGGAATTGGTGTTGACCTACTCCCAGATCAACATGAAAACATATAGGACTTTGCGGAAAAAGAATTTCAGGCACAATTAGAAGCTTCTCCATGTGGAAGAAAAGCTAGTCATACACCTCATAGTCCACACAGTTTGAGAAACCAGTTGAAGGTAAATGTGGATGGGATTGTGGTAGCATTATCTCATCACGATACAATGCACAAATTGATTGAGAATCATCTTTGGAGGGTTCAGTTAGAAGGAAGACAAAAGGGAATTGATGCAAAGTCTTCTCATGATCTACAAACAATCTAATAAGGTATGGGAACTATGAAAATAAACTATTTACACCTTCTTTCAGATTGGGATCACCTTCTCACCCTTGTTGAGGTCTATTCAAATGCTTTGAGAAGGAAAAAAGATGAGGTAGATAAGCTCTCTCACGAGCTTATGGTTACTATTGATTCCTTGAGGAGTTATTAGCTGGCCCTTCAGGAATCAGAGACTCGTGTTGATGAGCTTTACTTAGAATTGAGTTTGGTTCGAGATTCAACATGCATAGCAGAGACTTAGTCATGTATGGCAGCTCGTACACAGGAGGAGGATGGCAGTGTGAGATCACCTAGTGTTCACACTCAGGATACAGGTGCTGTGTCAGATGGTGGTATAGACACATCAGTGTCGGTTGCGGATTCAGGTGTCAGTAGAGATTTGAGTATTGGTCTCTTCTTCGGCACTCTGGAGGTTGACATTGGTCAGTTGTATCAGAAGGAGATGATTCCTTCTAAGACTTGCATGTTGGGTTTTGGTAATGATCCAGCACCTTGCCAGGCAGTAGATGGCATTCATGATGAAGGTGAGACAGGACGCTTGCAGTTGTTTTCTTAGAAAGATCTTGATGATGTTGTTGCAAGGCCAATTCATCCTATTATGAGGATGGTGGTATTGGATGGAATACACCTGATCATTCGGGTGTTCCATTAGCACAGTCAGGGGAGTTTCACCTCGATTGCATCTTGAGGTGCGCTCGTCAATTTGTTTTCAGCCCACTTGTATAGGACTTGACTATGTTATTGTTGGCGCAGAAAGGTGGGTTGAATATGTGGTATTTAGGTTCACTCTGGTATTACACATTTCCGTTTTTTGGTGATGAGTCCAAGTTTGGTGAGTCTTCTACTTTGTTCTCTCTTGCTGATTACTTAGAGACTTGCAACATTTTGGTGTTAGGGGGTATCAAAGTGGCACAACGGAAAGCGCTAGGTGTTGGCTTTCCAACAACATGGATGCATAGGCTACATCACGGTAGTATGGCAGAGTTCACTGATCAACAGTTGGCAGAGATCCCTGTGCACAATTTATATAGGGATGATTTTCAGATTTGGGATTTAGGTGGAAGAGAGTTTTCTTTGCAGCCGAGATTGTTTGGGGACAAGCAATTTCAGGGAGGGCGGGCTGTAATGTCCCCATTGTTGTGAGCATCAATTTTCAGAGGGTTTAGCCTATTCCTGACTCTTGTAGGCTAAGGAGCTTGATTAGAGGGTCTTTTGGAGGGAGTTACCTAGTCAGATGATGGGTTCCATTTCCTGGATTCAGTTGGATTGGAGAAATAAAGGAGAATAATTAAATTAATTATTTGTAAGGTTACTAATTAAATAACTGTTATAAAGTGACCTTATATTTAATTAATTTAATAAAGTGACTTAAATAAAATATTATATCATAAAGTCACTAAAATAAAATAAAATAATATTATTTTAATATTATTTTCTAGAAGCTTCTTGAAGATGGATTGAAAAAGTATAAAGGAATTTCAAGCCAAGCTTCTTTCATCCAGGAATTGACATTTGAATTTGAAGAACTTGTTTGGTGAAGGAGCTAGCTAGGGTTTCTACCATTTCCAGCCATTTGGAACGAAAACTCTCATTGGTTATGCAATTTTGAGGCTGTGAAATATCAGCTGAATTATTGCTAATTGAGTGGGCTTTATTTCAGATGTCCAATTTGTGCTACATTGGAGGATATACAAATTTTTCATTAGAGTTTATTTTCAGTCATTGGAGGGTTTCAATCTGCATACTCATACTCAAATTTGGTTCATATTGGCACAGCTTTGCATCCAAATTTTGTGGGCATTGGCTCAAACTCTTCGTGGTTGCTTGGAGACCATTTTAGGAACAAATTGGAGGTGTTTCCAGGTTGTTATTTATTTCTGAAGTCTGATACACAGCAGTAGGGGTGCCATTGGCATAATATTTTTGCTCATATCTCATCATTGAAGCATCCTATGGTTTTGGGCATTGTTGCATTTTGATCCCTCGGTCCTATCGATCATTTCAGGTGCCAAGAAGTGGAGTTTTATTGCTGCATTTATTTATCTAAAATATTGCCAGGCAAGGGTAGGGCGGCTTCACCAAGGAGGGGCGATTTCATGCTTGGAAGGCTTCAAAAATTCCAAGAAAAAATCAGAGGTCTTCTTCATTCATTTTCCTGATCATTCACACTTCAAAAATCAAGTTCTTTGATGTTATTTGAACTTGTATTGCATAATTTTCTGAGTACAAAGGTCTGAAGTTGTTGGCAGCCATGAGAGCACTTTTTTGAAGTCTTTTGATAGTTGAAATTCAGTCATTGTATCATCTTTGCAAATTGAAATTGTAATCAGACTTTCATATCAGCAATATTCAGTTTTCAGACTTTAATACATTGAGGTCTAGGTTACCGGATTCGTACCCACAGGCCTCGAACCCGGTACGGGTTCGCCTGTGGGTACGTGCTGGGCACGCACCCTGTGCGTACCCAGCGAGTACCATGCCCGTGGGTACGCGGACCCGGGGGTACCAGCTGCGTACCCGGGCGAACCCCTGAGAACCCACGGCCCAACACTTAAAAAGTGGGCACAAAAGTGAAAAAAAAACATTTTTTTAATTTCTATTTTGCCTTAAAACCCTAAAACGACCCAATATGAGGCCTTTCAACACTAAAACATTTCATTTTTACCTCTCATTTTGCTCTCTCCATTTTTTGTGTCCATCTTAGCATTTTGAAGGGAGGTGATTGCATTTGAAGGAGATCGATTGTGGAGTGGCAAATAGCTTCTACAAAGGAGATTTAAGTGTTCAAGGTATGCATTTAAACCCTATTCTTCAATCTTTTGATGAATTTTTTTAAGTTTCTTAGTTTTTGATGAATTTTTTCAAGTTTGTGAATAAGTTTTTCAAATATATTTTTTTTTTTCATTTTTTTTAGAGATTGCAACAATGGCCAGTAGTCAAAGTTCAGTGGGTGGGGATGGAAGCCAAAAGTTCAAAATTGATAAAGGATCTCCTTTATGGAGACATACCACACGAATTTCACAAATTCCTGGAGGTGGGGGGTTTGTTTGGAAGTGTAATTTTTGCAATGTACAATATAATAGCTCCTACTACCGAGTGAAACTTCATTTTATGGGCCCTGGTGGTAAAGGGATTAATATGTGTGTGGGCCCAGATAAGAAGGGGTTTTCTGCTGTACAAATAGCAGCATTTATAAAAGAACAAGAAGATGCTGACAATTCCATTGCAAGAGGAAAACAAACTAGTTATAGTTCCGGAAAGAAAAAAACAACATTACCCACTCATCAGATAGTTAGGCCCTCTAGACATCCCTTCTTGTCTATACCCTCTACGGAAGAAGAAGATGAAGAAACAGAAACCACCACCCGCAAGAGAGGTCCATTAGAGAAGGCATTTAAAATGGAGGCAAGAGATATTGCTGAAGAAAAAATTGCACGTTGCCTCTATGCCAATGGTCTTCCATTCAACTTGGTGAGATCACCATATTGGAAGGACATGGTGTCAGCAATAAATAGTGCACCTCTTGATTTCACAAGTCCTGGGTATGAAAAGGTGCGTACCACCTTATTGCAAAAAGAGAAGAAATATGTAGAGGCCCAACTAAAACCAATTAGAGATTCTTGGGTTGAAACAGGTGTATCTATTGTTTCCGATGGATGGAAAGATTGCAAAAACCGTCCATTGATTAATGTTATTGCAGTGTCCCCCAAGGGGGCAATGTTTTTGAGGGCGGTTGACTGTGAAGGGAAGTGAAAGATGCAGTGTTCATTTCCAGGATTCTCATTGACTCCATAGAGATGGTGGGTAGTGAAAATGTTGTCCAAGTAGTTACGGACAATGCAAAAGTTTGCAGGGCTCAGGTGCTTTGGTAGAGGCTAGATATGAGCACATCTTTTGGACACCGTGCACTGTACACTCCCTCAATTTGGTGATGCAAGCAATTGGCACCCAAATAGAGTGGGTGAAAGAAATATACCAGGAGTCTGAGGAGATCCAGATGTTTGTGACAAACCACCATATGTCACAAGCAATTTTCAGAACTTTTTCAACATTGGAATTGTTGAAGGTAAATTTTAAAATTTAATTTATTTAGTTTCATTTATCATTTATGTCATGTTTTACATAATTGAATAAAATAATTTTTTGCATTATTTACATATTTTAAATGTGTTATTAACTTACTATTAACATGTTCTTAGGTTGCCGAGACCCGGTTTGCATCTCACACAATTGTTCTGAGACGACGTGTGAAGGTGAAAGATGCATTGAGTCAAATGGTTATTAGCAACCAATGGAGTATATGGAAGCAATCAAATTCAGAGAGGGCCCAAAAAGTCAAGGCATTGATCTTGAATGACGATTGGTGGGATCGTGTGAATTATGTATTGGAATTCACCAAACCTATCATGTCTATGCTTCGGTTTGCTGATACAGATGAACCATGCTTGGGGGATGTCTATGATAGCATGGACACAATGTTGGAAAAAATAAAAATAGAAATACAAAAAAAAGAGAATGATCCTGAAGACACCTTGTACAAAAGGGTGGAAGCAATTGTTCTTCATCGTTGGAACAAGATGACAACTCCATTGCACCTCCTTGCATATGCCCTATCTCCGAGGTACTATACCACTGAAATACTTTCTATCCCAGGGAGAATACCGCCATATAGAGATGGTGAAGTTGTTAATGGGTATAAGACGGCATTTAGTAGAATGTTCAGTGATCTAGAAGTGCATGCAAGTGTCATGAGAGAATTTGGAATGTTTGTCACAGGAAAATCAAAAAATCATAATGCTTCTGTTGCTAGAGACCAATACAAAATGGATGGTCTTACATGGTGGTACCTCCATGGTCAAGATTATATGTACCTCCAACCTCTTGCAATCAAGATCCTCTCACAAGTAAGTTTTTTTTTTTTGCCACTTGTATTGTAAAATTTAACACTTAACATTCTTGAATTTATCTTGCATTATTTTATTTTATTTTTAATTTTGTTGGTTTTCTCTCCAGGTTGCAAGCTCTTCTGCCGCTGAACGGAATTGGAGTACATACTCCTTTATCCACTCAGTGAAGCGTAACCGGTTGGCTGCAAAAAGAGCTGAAGACTTAGTGTACATTCATTCCAATTTGCGTCTTCTGTCACGTAAGGATCCTCAATACAGGCAGGGGGCAGCGAGGCTTTGGGATGTAGCACCCGAGTCTACTGACTTGGATGCAACCATTCAGGATCTTGCTAGAGCCACTATGGATGATGTGGGTGATATTGATGACATATCACATGGTGTTGGATCCGCTTTGGGTTCAAATGATGATGATTTTGAAGTTGAAACCACTCAAAATCCAAGTCATGATGATTCTGACAATCCTTTTGATGATTGATGAGCACATGAACAATGAACATTGAATCATGTTTCAATGTTTCATGAACTACATTTTGTAATTCAGTAATTTTATTTGAATATTTTTCAACTATCAATTGGCATTTAATATTTATCTTTGGCATTTGGCATTGATCAATGATCAAGTATCATACTATGAAATGATTTAGTTTTACAATTCTCTATATTTCTCTTATTTTTTTGTATATATAATACATATATATAGATTTATACTATATTAAATTATATATATATATATATATATATATATATATATATATATATATATATATACACACACGTACCCATACGTACCCAAACCCCTTAAAAAATTTTGCCCGTACCCACGTACCGGGTTCTCGTACCCGAACCTGTCCCCGAACCCGAACCGGTAACTTAGATTGAGGTATGTTTGCCAAGTGTTTAACAAATTGTCATTTGGCTGTAGGTTCTCATTTTGGAATAAATATTATTATTAGTTTGCATACCAAGTGTTTGTGTTAATGTAACTTGGTTATAGTTGCACATATGCCATTTTAGGTTGCATCCAAAGTGTTTGTCATAATTCCTAGTTGCTGTAGCTACATACTACAAGTAGTTTTAGTCATCTATATGCATCAAAAATACATAAAAACAATTGCATTTCATCTTGGTAACATTCATAGTTGTCATTTGCAATCATTGGTACCATTGTAAACATTCAAAGGAACATCATTGGCAACAAGGAAAGACAAAATTAAGCAATCAGGAGTTCTTATCAGCCTATATCAGCTTGCACACCAACTATTTGATAAAATTCCAAAGGCAGCAAGTGAAGAGTTTTGAGTTAGAGCATCTTAAGTGTGAACATTGCCATTTTGGTCTATCCCTCTCCTTTAGGGTGAAAAATCCTAGAAGTGTTAGAGGTCCCATAGCAACCAAAATCTTTGTTCCCCTTTTGGTGAATTTGACGGTATTCCTTGAGTTTAGATTTAGCAAGTTAAGGCCATATTCTTTAAGGGATATTATAGATAAGGTTCATCATTGCCCAACTGATGACCATTGTCCCGGTGATTCTTTGTACCCACTGCCCTCAAGTGCATCTTCAACTGATGCCCAATTGTAATGTCCCCTACTTGGAGTATTCCTGAAATTGCCTTAAGAGGCACTTACACCACATAAAATTGTTTTACAAATAATATTCCATAGTAAATTATACAATAAATATTGAACTTAAGAATAAATGAACTATTAAAATTTATGAAATAATGAATAACAACTTAAATTTGAATCTAATATATTTACTATTTTCCAATAACCAATCATGGTAGGGATTGGAGGAAAACACATGATAGGGTGCTAGAAAAACTATTCATCACAAGTAAGCCCAAGGGCGTGCTCATACCCCCCTTGGCCCCAAGTGGTAGGACATCCAACCAAGACAATCCCATCCAACTTAGGGTGGTGTATTTACGTTGTGAGAACATCCAATTGGCAGGAACATCCAACCAAGACAATTCCTATACTGCCCTTCCCTAACATGTTTCCTTGCCAATCCTAATATGATTGCTTTATAAGAATCTATTATCCATGTTTATATTAAAGAATCAGGATTACTTATAAGGCTCAATATATTAAAGAATTAGGATTACATACTTATTTTACAGATGTTTCGACTCTATAGGATGAGATACCCACAACAAAACAACCCATAAAGGGAGGATGGCAAGGGAATAAACCCAAAACACCAATCAAATGCTATTGCACATACTAATACAAAAGATATTTCAACATAAACTTCATTGAAAGCTTCTAAATTACAAAAATTGTCATGCCCCCGAAATTGCAAATAAGTAAATAAAATAAATAACAATATAAATATAAATATCAACAGTTTAAATATTATTATAATTATAATCATTATAATATAATATTATAAATATTAAAATACATGTAAAACCAATATAAAAATAAATATGTTAAGAAACAATATAAATATACAAATATATAATATATATTAAAGGTCACAAGGGCAGTGATTGTTAATAAGGCAAGCAACGGTTCATTTTAAATAAGGCAGGCCTCATATTAAATAAAAGCAGTGATGCATTTTAAGGAGGCTGCATGGTTCAAATATCATCAGAAGCCAGTGATTGGTATTAAACAAAACAATGCTTGGGAAACTCTATGATTAACAATAACAAATAATGCAACCTTTTAAAACTAAAAGAAACGACCTCCACCTTATAAGTTATAAAAGGGGGATTGATCCATGTGTAGGGGGGATAAATGGTATAAAATCTAAGTTACTAGTTCGGTTTTGGGTTTGGATTCAGGTTTGAGGGTTTAGTTCGCACGTCCGGGCAAAAATTTTTTTGGGGTTGGGTTCGTTAATACAAAAATATATAAAAATTAGAAATATATACATATTTGCAGCAGTAATTAAGTTTAAAATACACCACCATATTAATAGTCAAATAACATAGCAAAAATACACCACCACTTTCATAGTCAAATATTAAAATATCAGTGATACTCAAATATCATGATATAAAATTATAAATTAAAATTCAAACATAATAATGTCAAGTGTTTATAATCAGCCATTATTGATCATTGATCAATCATATGGGTCATCAAAAAAATCCTCATTGGCATCCATATTAGATGCTACATGTTGTGGTAAATTAGTAGAACCACAAATAGCATCAGTGGCACTTGCACAAGCATTGACACTAGCACTCTCATGCTTATAGTCATCATCAATATCAAGTGCAGCTAAGTGACTTGTGGAAGCATCCAAGTCAAGACACTCTGGCTCAATATTCCACCTCCTTTTGTCTCCTTCTTTGTAGGAACTTTGTTTGTGTGTAATGAGGCACAAGTTTGAATGCACATACACCAAGTCCTTTGCCTTTTTTGAATGTAGCCTATTGCGCTTTATTGAGTGGATGAAGGAGTATGTGCTCCAATTCCTCTTAGAAGAAGATGAACTAGCAACCTATTAAGACCAAATTAAATAGTTAAGAATTACAAAATTTAACTAAATAAAATATAAATTAAAATTAAAATTACAAAATATAAAACATAAATTTAAAAGATAAAAGATTTTGACTATAAAACTTACTTGGGATAAAAAAATTATTGCAAGAGGTTGGAGGTGCATGTATTCTTGGCCATGGAAGTACCACCAACTATGTGTTGGAAATATTGTCATTGATGTCAAAGGTACAAAGATGAAGTTTGCTATCATTAATAGAATGAGGAGATTGTTGGATATTGTCATTGATGTCAAATTAAAGTAAGAAGAATGGCATGACTGAAGATAACACATTTGAAAGCCACTTACTTTGGTCACACACAAATTCTATGACTTCAAACACACAGCAATGATTAAGGTCTACAATGCAATGTCATTCGATTCTTAAGAAGAAGTAGATGTGGAGAATGCAGCAGATTTATATTAGACATAAGGCAAATATGAGAACAGATTTAAAGCAGTGAGTATGATATTTAAAATGGCACAGAAATTCAAGATTGAAAATGACAGTGATAAATAATGAAGCAATTAAGTTAATTAAGTTTATGGTGTCAGCAATCGTTCTAAGATAGCAGCAATTAAAGTTGGGTAATAAACAACAAAACAAATAAAAAGTTAAAGTAGAGATTAAGTGTTGATAGAAGGCAGCAATTAAAAGTGAAAAACAACAATTCATATTTTTAATAAAAAAACAAAAGGTCACATAAAGCAAAATCAGAAAAAGACAAAAGAGGAATAAAGGCAAAATATATAGCAACTAAAAAGCAGTGACTGGATTTAGAAGAGCAGCGATTAAAATTTTTTAATAACAATGATTGAAATAAGAACTATTGGCAATGATCATTAGTTAATAAGTAATTCCTATTAAAAAGGCAGAGTTTCATAAAGCAACGATAAGAAGGCAGCGCTTAAAAGAAATAACAAAACTCAGCGGGTGTCTAAAGGGGTGCAACTTCTTAGGCAATAAAGTATATAAGTAGAACATTTGATAAAACGAAAGAGAATGTAGGGAGTGAAGTTAAAGAAAACATATTCAGATCTGTATATGAAGGTTTGAGAGGGTGTGAGAGTGCAAGATAAATAATAATATTACAAATACACCAGCAGATGAAGAGTAGATCATGAGGAGTTAATCTACAAATTTTATTGTGGAGAGGAGAATGTGATATCTAATACAAATAGATTTATAAATGTGAGAGTGGAGAAAAAGAAGAACAAACACATCATATACACCAGATTTATGAAGACTTTTTGAGCAGATTTAAGGAAGATTATGAACAGATCTATGAGAGTATATGAACAGATTTATGGAAGATTACAAGAGCAGATTTAAGGGCATAATTTGAGGATATGCTACAACAGACTTATGAGCAGCATATGAAGGATTATTTCTGTGCATGAAGAACAGAAACATAAGAGAGATCTATGCATATATAAGTGAGGATGATGATGTGAGATAGAAGAACATAATGGTGTATCTTGTGTGAGCTTTAAGGAAACAACATACATCACAAAGGGAAGATAAGTTGAAGATAAGAAGCAGATTAGTAGTGAAGAAGTCATACAGATTTATGATCAGCTTGCAAACATTTTCAAGAAGAATTATATCAGATCTTAGAAAAGAGTTATAGCAGACTGGGTGCAAGATTGAAAGAGATATATTTGAGCAGCATTGTCCATACAGATTTATGATCAGCTTGCAGACATTTTCAAGAAGAATTATATCAGATCTTAGAAAAGAGTTATAGCAGACTTGGTGCAAGATTGAAAGAGATATATTTGAGCAGCATTGTCCATCATCCATTGAAGAAGCAACTTTGAAGGTGGAACTTTGTTTCTGAAGCTATTATCTTTTGCTAAGTTGGTGCTTGGCAAGTGGGGGTTGGTGCCTACAAATTGAGGGAGTTGGTGCTTCATATAGGTTGGTGCCTACAAAACAAGTTAGAAGTTGGTGCCTCTAGTAGGTTGGTGCCTACAATCATTGTAATTCACATAAATATATAAAGTACATTATTTGTACCGTGGTTTTCTCCCGCAAGGGTTTCCACGTAAATATTGGTGTTATTGTGTTCTTCTCATGTGCATAATTATTGATGTTGAGTGTATGGTGTTATTGTTATTGGTAAAGTTTTAAATTGGTAAAAGTTGTGTTATATTGATTCAGCCCCACGCCTCCCCCCCTCTTAGTATAATTGTGTGCTCATTATTTGGTATCAGAGCGGGTTCCTTCAGAGATAGCCTAACCGCTAGAAGGTAGATTTTGGAAGCACACATGGCAAGAAGAAAAGGAAATAAGGGAAAACGAAATACCAAGCAGGGTGTTAATATCAAAGCATCAAATGCAAGTGATAAGGTGATAAATGGAACACA
Organism: Sequoia sempervirens; assembly: GCA_007258455.2. Lineage (NCBI taxonomy): Eukaryota > Viridiplantae > Streptophyta > Pinopsida > Cupressales > Cupressaceae > Sequoia > Sequoia sempervirens. Next base: position 293,832 of record VDFB02386429.1, on the reverse strand, counting down.
AAAGGAAATAGAAATAAAAGATGACATCTTCAAAAGGGAAAACCATCTTGGGAGTAAAAGAAAAGATGAAATGAACTTAGAAGAAAAGGAGTTAAAAGAATATGATGAGAATGTTGACATAAACTTAGAAGAAGAAAATGATGAAGGTCATAGCATAGTGGATCTTGAGGAGGAACTCCATTATGCCTACAGTGAGACCAAGAGGCTTAGAAAGGAGAACCAAAAACTAAAGGTACAAGTTCAAAAGAACAATAAAAAGGAAAACTTTGAGAAGAACTTAAACTCTTACAAAGATAATGATTCTTCCAATAACTATGATGTGGAAAGTTGTGAAGATGAAATGTTATTCATGGCTGAAGTAATAGAGGATAATGAAAACAAGGATGAAAACCAAAAAGAGGAGATAGACCATGATCCAAAAGATTTGGAAGAAGAGTTGGAATTTGCTATAAGCGAGATTGAGAGGCTGAAAAGGAAAGGTCAAAGAAGAAAAACTAGATTCAGAGAGGAAAGGAAAAAGTTCATGGAGACTGAAAAATTAATTTCAGACCTCAAGCTTCAAATTGAGGAAAGTAAAAGGATACAAGATTTAGCCAAAATCTAGTTTGAAGAAAAAGAAAAGGAATGTGAGAAGTTGGAATGTGAAATAGTTTCCATGAGGAAAGAATTGGAGAAGGCAACAACCAAGCTAAACACAAGCCTTAAGTTTGAAAAGAGCACCAAAATCCTAGAAGACATCATTAATGGACAAAGGTCACCATTCAATAAGAAAGGACTTGGATATGGAGAGAATCAAATGGACAACAAGGATGACTCCAAAGGGGCACCATAGAAGTCAAACATTGAAGATTCCATAGAGACTTCTAAGAAGACAAACACTCCTCCAAAAGTTAACAAGAACAATTTCAAGAAGTCCTTTCCTTCAAGGCAAGTGCATCAATACAGGTTCAAGAGTACCTTTTATGGTTATTGCTGCTCATGCAATCATTTTGGGCATAAAGCAAGAGATTGTAGAATACATGTGAGATATGATTATGGTTGGAACAAAAATAGAAGATCTTATGGAAGGAACTATAACTCCTTAGTTCCTTTAGTGGGTTATAGTGTTGTATGCTACAAATGCAACAACTATGGACACATAGCACGATTTTGTAGATGTGGTTTTGTGAAACCACCTAGACAGGATGTGAAGAAGAACACCATTGACAAACAAAGGGAAAAAAAGTTTACAAAAGTATGGATAAGGAAACAAGAACAAGATAAGAAGGATAAATCTATGCAAGTACAAGCTTCATTACAAGCACAAGAGATATCTATTAGTGCATAGGGAGAAGCACAATTTCAGGGGGAGCTATACACAATATCTTGTAGCTCCATGGAACAAAAAAAGCAAGACATTGTTGGAAGACCCTTTGCCATTGATGTCAAAGGAGGAGAAATAGAGTAAGGGGGAGCAATGCAAAAGGAAAATATGTATGTTGCCATCAATGACAAGGGGGAGATTGTTGGAAATATTGTCATTGATGTCAAAGGTACAAAGATGAAGTTTGCTATCATTAATAGAATGAGGAGATTGTTGGATATTGTCATTGATGTCAAAGGTACAAAGACGAAGTTTGCTATCATTAATAGAATGAGGAGATTGTTGGATATTGTCATTGATGTCAAGGTAAAGTAAGAAGAATGTCATGACTGAAGATAACATATTTGAAAGCCACTTACTTTGGTCACACACAAATTCTATGACTTCAAACACACAACAATGATTAAGGTCTACAATGCAATGTCGTTTGATTCTTAAGCAAAAGTAGATGTGGAGAATGCAGTAGATTTATATCAGACATAAGGCAAATATGAGAACAGATTTAAAGCAGTGATTATGATATTTAAAAAGGCACAGAAATTCAAGATTGAAAATGACAGTGATAAATAAATAATAATGAAGAAATTAAGTTAATTAAGTTTATGGTGTCAACAATTGTTCTAAGATAGCAGCAATTGAAGTTGGGTAATAAACAACAAAACAAATAAAAGTTAAAGTTGAGATTAAGTGTTGATAGAAGGCAGCAATTAAAAGTGAAAAACAACGATGCATATTTTTAATAAAAAGACAAAAAGTCACATAAAGCCAAAATCAGAAAAAGACAAAAGAGGAATAAAGACAAAATATAGAGCAACTAAAAAGCAGCAACTGGATTTAGAAGAGCAACGATTAATATTTTTTAATAACAATGATTGAAATAAGAACTATGGGCAGTGATCATTAGTTAATAAGTAACTCCTTCCTATTAAAAAGGCAGAGTTCCATAAAGCAACGATAAGAAGGCAGCGCTTAAAAAAATAACAAAAGGCAGCGGGTGTCTAAAGGGGTGTAACTCCTTAGGCAATAAAGTATATAAGTAGAACATTTGATAAAATGAAAGAGAATGCAGGGAGTGAAGTTAAAGAAAACATATTCAGATCTGTATATGAAGGTTTGAGAGGGTGTGAGAGTGCAAGATAAATAATAATATTACAAATACACCAGCAGATGAAGAGTAGATCATGAGGAGTTAATCTGCAATTTTATTGTGGAGAGGAGAATGTGATATCTAATACAAATAGATTTATATATGTGAGAGTGGAGAAAAAGAAGAACAAACACATCATATACACCAGATTTATGAAGACTTTGTGAGCAGATTTAAGGAAGATTATGAACAGATCTATGAGAGTATATGAACAGATTTTTGGAAGATTACAAGAGTAGATTTAAGGGCAGAATTTGAGGATAAGCTACAACAGACTTATGAGCAGCATATGAAGGATTATTTCTGTGCATGAAGAACAGAAACAAAAAAGAGATCTATGCATATATAAGTGAGGATAATGATGTGAGATAGAAGAGCAGAATGGTGTATCTTGTGTGAGCTTTAAGGAAACAACTTATATCACAAAGGGAAGATAAGTTGAAGATGAGAAGCAGATTAGTAGTGAAGAAGTCATACAGATTTATGATCAGCTTGCAAACATTTTCAAGAAGAATTATATCAGATCTTAGAAAAGAGTTATAGCAGACTTGGTGCAAGATTGAAAGAGATATATTTGAGCAGCATTGTCCATACAGATTTATGATCAGCTTGCGAACATTTTCAAGAAGAATTATATCAGATCTTAGAAAAGAGTTATAGTAGACTTGGTGCAAGATTGAAAGAGATATATTTGAGCAGCATTGTCCATCATCCGTTGAAGAAGCAACTTTGAAGGTGAAACTTTGTTTCTGAAGCTATTATCTTTTGCTAAGTTGGTGCTTGGCAAGTGGGGGTTGGTGCCTCCAGTAGGTTGGTGCCTACGAACTGTGGGGGTTGGTGCCTAAATTGAGGGAGTTGGTGCTTCCTGTGGTTTGGTGCCTACAACCATTGTAATTCACATAAATATATATAGAGTATGTTATTTGTACCGTGGTTTTCTCCCGCAAGGGTTTCCACGTAAATATCAGTGTTATTGTGTTCTTCTCATGTTCATAATTATTGATGTTGAGTGAATGGTGTTATTGTGATTGGTAAAGTTTTAAATTGGTAAAAGTTGTGTTATACTGATTCACCCCCCCGCTCTTAGTATAACTGTGTGCTCATCACTATGAGCATCCACCCTGTACTTGTCTCGAAGAGCATCAAGACCACAATCACTGGAGCATGCAAAACCCATGAACTTAGCCCTCACTAGATCACGTTGGTGACGATCACTGAAGAGTCTACAAAGTGCTGCCTTGTACCATTGAGCCACTTCAACATCTCTATATGGAGAAACTCTTGATGAAACATAAAGTATCTCAACACTATAGTATTTGGGACTCAATGCAAAAGCAAGAAGTTGTAGCGAAGTGGTCATTTTGTTCCATCTCTCTACAATGATTTGATGTAGCTCTTTGAAGAACTTTTCTTCAAGATCTTCCTCTTTTGCATTGATGATGGTTTTCATCTTCTCAATCATTGAGTCCATGCCATCATATACTTCGCCAAAACAAGGTCTATCCATGTCAATGTAACAGATCATGCTCAATATGGGCTCAGTGAAACTAAGGAGATACTCAACACAATCCCACCAATTGTCATCTAGGATCATTTGCTTAACCTTATTTGCCCTTTTAGTGCTAGATTGCCTTCATATGGACCAATTAGGGTTGATGACCATATTAGAGAGTGCCTCACGAACCTTCACAAGTCGTCTCAACAACTTGTTTGAAAATCAAAATAAAATATAATTTAAATTTACAAAATCAAAATTTAAAATCAAAAGAAAATTAAAAATATTGAGAATTAACTTACCTTCAACAACTCCAATTTTGAGAATTGTCTAAATATGCCTTGTGTCATATGGTGGTTGGTGACAAATATTTGGATGTCTTCGGCCTTAGTATACACATGTTTGATCCACTCAATTTTGGTTCCAATTTTTTGTAGCATTAGATTGAGGGAGTGGACAATACAAGGTGTCCAAAAAATGTGTGAATTCTTCTCCTCAATCAATAGCCTAGCAGCCCTACAATTTTTTGCATTGTCAGTTACAACTTGCACAACATTTTGATGGCCCACTTCTTCAATAGCTTGACAAAGGATGTTAGCAATAAATGCACCATCCTTCACTTGTCTTTTACAATCCACTGCTCTCAAAAAATTACCCCTTTACATCCATCCATGGGCGATTTTTTGCATCTTTCCATCCATAAGAAACGATGGTCACCCCTGTTTTGATCCACGAATCCCTTATGGGCTTCAAAGAGTCCGCTACATATTTCACCTCTTTATCTAATAAGGTGCAACACACCTTCTCAAAACCTGGGCCCTTATAGCCCTTTGGAGCCTCATTAATAGATTTCACCATTTTTTGCCAATATGGTGAACGAACAACGTTGAATGCCAATCCATTGGCATAAACACATCTTGTTATGTCTTGATCAACAATCTCTCTTGCCTCATTCTAAAATGAAGTTTCCAACGGTCCCTTAGATCTTTTATTTGTAAAGGGCATGGTTCGCTCTTGAGGGATGGACATAAATGGATGGCTATCTGTAGGTGGAAACTGAGAAGATGGTGTAGGGGCCTTCATCACTCGAGATCCTTTCTTTAACAGAGGATGACTTGTTTTAAGACAGATTGCTGCTTGGTTTGCTTTTTCTTGCTTAACAATATATCCCAATACTATGGGTTCTAGAATGCCTTGTTTATCTGGACCTGGACAAGCTTTGATGCCTAGTCCAGGGATCCTGCACAAGTGCCCATTCACTCGACTATATGAGCTCGAATATCTAACCTTGCAATGACTACAAATCCAAACATATGCTCCACCACTTGGAAGTTGTTGAACCATTTCAACATATTTCCAAAGGGGAGAGTTTGGGTCTATTTTGAAATGAGATTGGTTTGAGCCTGAGGAGGTAGAACCGATTGCCATTGTAATACCTAAGGCACAACACATTGAAATTTTGGTATTGAAACTAAATAATTGAATTCATTTCAAAAAATTGAAAAAATTGAACATGTGTTATAGACACTTAGAAGAATGAAAACAAACAAAAACTTAAAAACAAAACAAAAGAGTTCATTTGTAAAAAAAACATGTAAAAAAAAAACCAAAAAACTTCAAAAAACCTACCTCTTTTGAAGAAATCTTGCTCTACGATCTTCTTGGCAATGAATGAACACTTGCAAGTGCTTAGGAATAGCACAACAATCAACTTTGAACAATCAACGATCAACCTTCAAGTCTATTCAAGCTTGTGCAAGCAAGAGAGAAAGTTCAACAATGGAGGCTAAAAAACTTGTTTTTTATTCACAAATTGTTAAATGAGTATGTTTTTACCTATTTGATGTGTTAGAAGGCAAATATTAGGGTTGGGAGGAATATTTTAGTTTTTAAAAGTAAAAAAAAATGTCAAAAAAATTTAAAAAAATGTCAAAAAAAGTCATCAAACCGTGGCTGGGCGTGAAAATTACCCAGGTTCGATCTGGGTCCGATAGGATTGAACCCACAAGCTGTGGGCCGGACCTTGTCTGGACCCACAGTATGTAGGCCGGACTCTATCTTGACCAAGACTGGACCGGACTAGAACCTTGTGCTGGAGCTGAACTGAGCTGGGATCAGGGGGCTAGGAGCAGCGAACCGGTAACTTAGTATAAAACAATAAAAGAATATACAACAGAAATTCTGAAGGAAGGAGGAGGAAGATAGTTTGATTTGAAAAAGGAAATAAGGAAATAAATAGTATGATATCTTCTATAAGTAAATACTATTTGCTACCAAAACATTATCGGGAGAAAATAAAATCAGCAGATTTCTATTCATGAGGAGTGTATGGGCAAATTAGGATAGAGAGTAGAATATCATTTGGAACCTGAGATGGTCCAATAGGAGGTATATGAAGGAAAATGATAAAAGTGATTATTGAAGTAATATATATATATATGCAATAATATGCAAAAATATGCAATAATGATGCTTGCAGCAATTATTGAGCCTTATAAATTGTTATGTTTCTTTAATATGAATATGGATAATAGATTCTTATGTGCTTGATTTACACTAACAATATCCTCTAAATATTAAGGATAGATCAAACAAGAAATAAGGACATTGATTGGAGGAAAGCTTAACTCAATCTAGGGACAAATATCCATTGAACATTAGATCAGCGATCATCTGCAGAAAATAGATCGAATAAAGGAAATAGTGACCTGCATCCTCTAAATCAGAAATAATTAATTAACTGGCTTATGTGCAGCACACTAGTCTCTTAAATTGGTGGTATGAAATCTGATTTACAATAATGTAGTTGCAGTATAATTTAATGTAAATAGATATTTGAGGTACTAATGATATATTGCTGTTATGGCTGCTTTCTTATATCAGTAAATATTGGATTAATATTTGTGTCATATGTCTTAAATGTTTTAGCCATGATAGAGGGAGCTGAGATTACAAGAGGGGTACGGTGATGGTGCACTCTCCTAGGTACGCCACCTTGAGATGGGGGACTAGGTAGTCCCAAGATGGGGACTAGGTAGTCCCAAGGAGGCCAAGGGGGTACCAAGGGTACTGCGCTTTGGGCTTAGGAGAGATGGGCATTCCAGGGCACCCTTTATAATCTCACCCCTCCATCATGGTGAATCGGCACAAGAGGTCAAATCATAGAGAGAGGGATATGGTTGGAAAGATGAGGGGATAACGGAAAGGGGACACCTCACTAGGTAGACCACCTCAAATGGATGGCATGGGCCACATGAGGCCAAGAGGGATGGTATATCCACTCTTGGGCCTAGGGTAGAGGATCCTAGGCACCACATCAAGTCACGTTCTCCCATGCTCTCCTATGTTTGAGCCCTCTATAGATATTAAAATGCTTTGTGATTGAATTAATAATTTGGCCATGAATTTACTAATATTTAATTATGATAATCTGCTAATTAGTATTATTGTGGTAAATGGTTATAATCTGCTATTCAGTGTGATTGTGGTAAATGGTTTCAAATCTGTGTGCAGGGCTTCAATCAGGTGAAAGGTATTCTCTAACCCATTTGTTTATTTAAATTAAGGAATTAGGGCAAATTTAGGCCATTCCCAATTAGGGTACATTACAAAAACTCGTTCATCATAGAAAAATAGATCGAGTTTCACATACAAGCAAAGCAGGAAATGATAAAAGGGTCCAACCTATAATTGATAAAAGGAAACCAGAAAATTGCTGATCCCTTGACCTTTATCACTCAATGCCTCTTGCAAATTATTGTTCGACTCCAACATGGTTTTTTAGTATCGATAGTGCTCTAGAACAAGAGAGTTCTCTACTCTATGAGAATGTATGATGATGTTTAAATAATATTTTGAATTTGTAAAGATATTTATTTCAATACATGGGCATTATCTTGATCATTGAGAACCACTACTTAAAAGTTAAATGTCTATCATATCAGTTCTGCTCTATGCTACATAGGGAAATGAAATAACCTCTATAGGGCGTTAACTCAAAATCACATAAAATTTTGCAATCACTCAAATCCTAGTTTTTTGTGGTCGGTCACCAAGTTTCCAATGTGGGCAAGGTAAGAGCTTATGGAGACTTAAAATGAGGACAATGGAATTAACTGAAAGATATTGGTGGCTACTTGACCAATTAGGCAAATCATAGAATTGATCAAGTCAAAATGGCTGATGGTGAAATGCAAATTCCAATCAAGCCAACTTGGTTGAATGCAAGCGGAATTGTATCAATGCCAAAATGGCAGACCAAGTCAACCAATTCCGATACATGCCAAACATGGCAGATGATATATTGAAAATAAAAAATAGGATCCAATAGATAATCTGACCAGGATGTATTACAATGAAAATTTGGGATCCGATAGTAAATGTCTAGGATCTTTGTAATATCAAATATTGACAATAAACTGTCTAGTAGTTACAATATGATATGGAAAGCAATTATTTCCCTTAAATAACCATATCCAAGTATTATGTCAAGTAAATATCCATCATTATGCAAGGAGACATTTTGTCAAACAGTTGGCCAGAAATCTGCATAAAACATAAACACCTGGAATTGAAGCTGATTTGCTTGAGAGTATGATAAAAGCTGAATTAGTGTTGCAGTCTGAACTAAAAACTGCTGATTGTTTACTGTAGAAAATTCTAGAGCCAATTTTCCAAATAACAGTCAAAATACCAGAATGGCATACTGAGAAACTAACTAATAGTTTGATGATCAGTTCACCTAATCTGATATGAATAGAAAACAACTTACTAAATTTAAGAAATGCGTCCATTGAATAAGTATGGCTTGTGGCTGGTTCAATATATAGCCAGTATGCTTGATAATTGGTTCGACTGAAATAAAATACTCCTTCGATGCTTGTGAGACTTATGAATTTTCCTTCAAAAAAAAAAAAAGTTCAGCCAACGCTAAAGTCACAGTTAACTGACTATTGGCCAATGAATTTAATAACTGTGATAGGATAGCAGCAGAATATGATACCTTAGGTTCATTTGATTTAGTTGATGTCACTCATTGCATGGCAGCAATTCCCTTAGTTTCACATATGACTACAATTTCCTAGTCTTGGTTGCGATTGGTGTTTGACTCATTCAAAAGAAAACCTACAATTTAATATTAATTTGGAAAAATCGCTTACCATTGGATCAAGCCTTCAATAAGACAACAAGGAAAGAGATTGTGTTAGCCTTTGTTTCCTATAGAGCGACAGAAAGACTCGTCCATTTTCTTTAATCATACAAATGTTTATCGCTTCTTACTTAGACGCACCATGTTTTTTTGTACAATGATTCCTTAAACAAAAATTATAATATTTAATCTTAAATAAAGGAATAACCAAAGTTTTTTAGCACAAAGAATATCCTACCTTGGTATGACCAGTACCTTTAAAAATAACACATCATTGATAAATGAGATTTAATCCCTAAATGTCAGGCAGAATATTTAGCTGGGTATCACAATTTTTTTGGAGAAATAACAATAACTGAATATGTTCTGTAAATTCAATACAACCCGAAAATTTGGAAACAAACTCTAGAAGCACCACACAAACTATAAACTTCACAAACCCCTAAAAAACTTCACACGAAACTGAAAACTATAAATTTGGAAATCTTTATCTGCTAAAGCACATTGTCAATCCTTGTATGGATTTGTACTAAATACTAGGAGGGTTTTTGTCTTCAAAGCTTCACAAATCCCAAGGGTTTTCATCCTCAAGAAGAGAAGAACCCACATTTATTCTTGAAAAATGGAATTGTTTCAAAAAGCAAGCAATCCCTTTTTGAAGACATTCCCCCCTTTTATAACCTCTTTTTGAGAAAATGAAATAATATTCTTTTCATTTTGATAATTCTCAAAATTATAAAAATATAATAAGTTTCCTTTTTCAATCACCTTTTTGCACTTTGAACTTAGGGACACTATATTTAATCATTTATAAATTATAAGGAAATTTTTAAATAAGCAATATAAATCATCTTTTACTATAAAATTATTTTTTGACAACTTAAATTAATTATTTAATTATTTCCAGAATTTTGAAAAAGGGGACATTACAAGAAGTGCTGCCACCACCCAACCTTGTGTTTTTATCCCCTCCCTTGACCCTAGGAGACGAAAATGGTAGGGGACATCCCCTATCCTTTGGGATTTTGGGGACATATCTCATAAATTCCAACTGATGATGTTGGGCATCCTTGGGACCCCTGGCCATTCTTCAGACAACAAGGGATGTCTATAATGCCCCCTGATCATCCCGAGGACGTCTAAGCATCACCTTTTTTTATGCAGTTTTTTTATAAATACAGATAAAAAGGGTGTGAGCGGCCCACAAGCCCTCCCATGCCCTCCCATGCCCCTTATGAAATGCATGAGAGTTTCTAATGAAATTTAGCATATTTCAGTGTAAATGTTTTCGTATAAATTGTTTTAATGCATGGTTGTTTCTTGATTTTATCAATATTTCATGTTTCCATGGTTGATATTCTGGTGATTTTCAACAGAAAATCATTTTGTTGATTCAATCTGTATTTCAAGCTCTTGTTTAATGCAAATGCACTGCTAGAGCCATTCCTCCATTATTTTACCCTTGAATGAAGATATAAACTAAATTAGTGGTTTTAAGTTGCATTGCATTGAGATTCTTTTTAACGAGTTTGAACTTGCTAAATATTTTTGGAACTGTTGCAATCTCTCAAAAATGCATCTTAGTCAATGTTTAGAGTCCATTGTCAAATTGAATTGTGAATTAAGTGTTATGCACTATTTATTTTTTTTCCAAAAATAATTCTGCATTTTTTATTGAAAACATATTTGCATATGCTCATATGCCAAAGTTAGTGATCCATATTCTCTGCAAGCATTTCTTCTCATTCCTTCTATGCATCCCATACCATAGTTGCCACACTCGCCAAAAACTCGCAATTTTTTTTAAAATGAGTAATAATGGTAAGAACTCGCCAAAAACACTCGCCGACTTTTTGACAAAAACTTGGTGAGTTTAAAACAAAACCCACGCGATCAGGCACTTAAGCTCGCGGCCGGCCAAAACGTCATTTTCATTTCATTTTCTGAGTTGTTTTCACTCTTGGCAGAGCAAAAACCTAGACCAAAGCATTTTGCACCATTTTTCAGTGATTTTGCACTGAGGAGACGAGATTTGAAGGAGATTTTCATTGGATTTCGAAGGCAAATTGGATTTCCAAGTAGGTTTTTTGATTTTTCTTGTTCTTTCTTTTTTTTAATTTTTTCTTCATTTTTGTTGATTGTATGTTTAAAAAACATCATGAATCAATTATAAAATAGATTTAAATACATTTATATTGTTGAAAAGAAGATTTAGATTCATCAAAACAAGAATTTGTGACACATTTTTCTGATTTTTTCACATATTTTGCTGATTTTTTCATTTTTTTAAAGTTTTCTTCAAACCCTAGTTATTTTTTTTAATTTGATTCTTCTTGTTTGTTGAAAACATGTTTAAAATCATATATTAGCTTAATTTGTTACTAATTTAAATAATTTTCTGATTTTTACATTTTTTTCACATTTTTTTGTAACCCTAGTTTATTATTTTCTTTTTTTAATCCATTTTTTTTGATGAAAATGTTTAGAATCTTAGATTAGTTTAGATTTTACTAATTTAAAGTAATCTATTTTGATTTAATCTAATTTAGCTTGTTTTTTAAATTTTCTATCAAAAAACTAACAAGTTGTGCTTTCACTTTTGTGTGTGTAGGTTAATTGATAATGGCTTTTGAATCCACCTCTACCCCTACATCAGCCCCATTCGTGCCTGGGAGTGGGGAATATGTAGGCACTCGTCCAACAGGAGCTAGAGATCCTGCTTGGAAATATGCATATGAAGGACCAGAACCTGGATCAGTGTATTGCATTGGATGTAAAAATGTATATCGTGGAGGCATCAATCGCCTCAAATACCACCTTGTAGGCATCCCTAGATGTGATGCTAGGGCTTGCATAAACACCAATGAGGAAATAAAAAGACAAATGAATGCAATACTTTCCGCTGCAGAAGAAAAAAAGGTGCAAAGAGTGAAGGCAAAAGCGGCAATGCAAGCTGCCATAGCTTCTTCTCAAGGTGCTGCAGCCAGCCTTGATTCATTGTTAGATGATGATGATGTAGCAGCTGACATAGTGGGCTCTCTTCGTGGTCCACGTGTGCGAATGCAATTGCTACAACCCACCACCACCTCCATCCCTTTGACTACCTTTAGTAGAGTACCAGGGGCAGGATCAACACCTACGGCCACGGGTTCACGCATTGGTGATTTTTTTGTGCCTAGAAACACACCTGGTGCACAACCTTCTTTAGAGGCAACTGGGTGGAATAAGGAGGTGCATGAGCATGCAGATGTTGCTTGTGCTAATTTTTGGTACTTCAACAACATCCCTTTCAATGTGGCAAGCTCACCTTACTGGCAAAATTTGGTGACCGCATTGACAGTTGCAGGGAAAGGCTACAAAGTGCCTTCACGGAAAGACTTGAGTGGGAGGTTAGTTTATGTTCTTGAATTTATGTTTTTTAAGTTTAATTTATGATTAATTTAAGCTATTTTGTTGTTGACAAATTAAAATTGTGTACTTAATTTCACTTTGTACTTGTAGGTTGCTTTCTAATGCAACTAAAAGGGCAAGGGCAGCGATAGAAGAACAAAGAGAAGAATGGCAAAAATATGGCTGCACTATTTTTTCTGATGGGTGGACGGATGGAAAAAACCGTACTATCATTAATTTTTTGGTTTCTTGCAAAAATGAGGTGTTCTTGAAATCCGTGGATGCCTCCAGCATAGTAAAAAATGCAAAAAATTTGGCTAGAATGTTGGAGCAAGTGTGCATGGAGGTTGGGCTTGAAAATGTGGTGCAAATCGTAACTGACAATGCAACGGCATATGTGGCAGTAGGAAGAATCCTCCAAGATAGACACCACACAATTTTTTGGACACCATGTGTTGCCCATGTCCTTGACCTTCTTTTGGAGGACATAGGAAAATTAGATTGGGTCACACCGATTGTAGAGGATGGAAGGAGGATCACTAAATATATCTACAATCATCCTTGGGTTCTCAACTTGATGAGGGAGCACACCAAAGGGAGAGAATTGGTGAGACATGGTGTGACAAGGTTTGCAACGGTTTTCTTAACGTTGCAAAGCATTCTTGGTGCATTGATGACTTTGAAACAAATGTTTGTGAGTCAAGCATGGGTAGACTCACCTTATTTGAAGAAGCGGAAGGAGAAAGAGTTCAAAACATTGTCTTCGAGCCCCTCTTTGCACAAAGAGCAACAAAGATTGTGAAGGTAACTTCAAAACTTTGAGTTTGAATCTAAATTCAAATTGAACATTTTTCTTAAAGTTAATGTCTTTCATTGTAAATTTGTAAATTACTAAATTGTAACTCTAATCTTTTTTTGCATTTTTAAATTTATATTGTAGGTGTTAGAGCCCTTGGTTAGAGTGCTCCGCTTGGTGGATGGGGATCAAACCCCAATGGGGTATCTTTATGAGGCCATGGATAGGGCCAAGGAGGCTATTAGAAATTATTATAAGGGGGACAACCTCAAATTTGATCCCATTTGGGAGATTATTGACAGGAGGTGGAACAATCAACTCCACCAACCTATCCATGCAGCAGGGTACTTCTTGAACCCCCGTTTCATCCATTCAGGCACCTATGCAGATCCTACTGGAGAGGTTATGGAGGGCCTCACTACTTGCATTCAGCGGATGACATCCACACCTGATGAGGCAGACTGCATTGTTAATGAATTGCAGAGTTATAGAGAAAAAAGGGGTGCACTCTTCTCTTTAGACCTGGCAAAGAGAGTAGTATCTAGGCTGCCACCACGTATAAAATTTGAAATTTACAAGTTACAAAAATGAAAAATTGATAATTACAAGTTACAATTTTCTAACTCTTTTTGTTTGTTTGTTTTGTAGATGTTTGGTGGACAAATTGGGGTGGAAAAACCCCAAATCTTCAAAAATTTGCCCTCCGTGTCTTGAGCCAACCTTGTAGTTGGTCCAATTGTGAGCACAATTGGAGCTTGTTTGAGGCCATCCACACAAAGAAGAGGAACAAACTCACTCAAAAATGCCTCAATGACCTTGTCTATGTGCAATATAATCTTCGATTGTGCAAAAGAAAGGTAGAGGAAATATCATATGATGATCCAGTTGATTTGGATGAGATAGATCCATACAGTGATTGGATAGGGCGAGGGGAGCATCCTCCATTGTTTACTGAGGATGAGATTTATGATTTAGAGCGACAGGCAATGGAGGAGGGTGGATTTGCATTCTCATTGGACGACCTTGAGGATGACCCTGAGGAGTCATTGCTAGTGCCACCACTAGCAGTTGCAGGAGGATCTACATCCAGAATGGAGGTTGAGGAGCCATAGGCACAGCAGGAGCAGAGTCCTACAATTAGACCCTCTTCCGGTCGCTTACTGAGACTAGACATGGGAAGAGGAAGATGTGATTCATGTGAATTTGTAAAAACTGAAATATATTAATGTTTATGTAGTATTTACTTTCAGTTTTACAAAAACAATCTGCTATTTTCATTTTGTTTCAAACTATTATCATATCAGCGCATTGAGCATTCCACATGAGGATGCCATTTTGTATCCAATTTTCTTTCAAATCAATCAAATACAGCTTGTTTCTTATAAGTACTCATTTATTGACTCATTGGATGCATCTTATCTTTGAATTTTGCAAAAAAAAAGCGTTTTTAGTGAAGTTTAAGCAATTTTTTAATTTCCCGAGTTTTTTCTGAACCGAGTTTTTTGGGCTTGCCGAGTAGTCCAACTATTTCCCATACATTAGATTGATTATATGTGTGTTTAGGCTTGAATCTTGATGTCATGTATAGCTAAACCTTTTACAATTATAATTTCCATATATTTATATAGACATACACACACGCATTACCATCACTTGACATCCCCCAAAATGGCCTCCTGGACTGCCATCCCTGAAATGCATCCCACCCCTACCTTTTGCTCCATCCCATGTGGAACATAGGACTTATGGTACATGGATATAATATTTATAATTAACATCATTATTTTAAATGCACTAGTTTACAAGAACATGTAAAAACTAAAAACTTGTTAAGTATAGTAACACTTTTTTGTACTCTTTAAATCTGGAAACTCTTTCTTACCTCTGGTATTACAAAATTAATTGCCCGATAAAATGACTTGAATTATGGGATCCAAACTCTCCCTGCATTCTTTATTTCCTTGGAAAATTTGTTTTTGAAAAACTTTTGATAGAAAAAATTCTTAATATATTAAAATAACTCATAATTATTGTTGAGCATTACTTATAATTTTTGTGTTCCCCCAAAATTTAGTTTTTTATTCTCTATTTCTGCAACTCATTTGTTTTAGATAGTCATTCATATATGCCATTCCTTAGTGTCATGAGTCATTAGGTAAGAAAACAGCACAATTGTTCAGGAATTCTTTCACTTTGTTAACCATACGCAATTTACTTCTGTTTAGTGTTCACTTTGAGGATAATGACATTAGATTGTTTAAACAACAAGTAATTGACATTTCTCGTATATGACAAAGCACACTTGAATGCATAGATTTTCTTGTTCACAAGGATTTCTTGTTGTTTTTTTTGAACTTTTGTGGTTCAGTTTATATTCACATATGATTTTGGGTTGATAAATCAATTAACCTTTTTCTTTCTATCTTTGACAGTGGAAGAAGGTTCTGTTCAGGCTGGAGCAGTTAAACATTGAACTTAATCGGCCAGACTTATGGGATGACCCAATTAAAGCTGGTCGACTTAGTCATGAGCATGGATCTTTAGCTGGAAAAGTGAAAGCCGTACAGGATATGGAAGCAGAACTCATTGAGCATATTGATCTGTTGGAGCTTGCACATGAGGAAAATGACTTAGAACTGCAAGCAGTGAGTGCCACTTTCAGGTTTAGGTGACTTTTGATCATGGATAGCAACAGATTTGTTTTAAGTGGAGTCAATTAGGATATTATTGTAGGTTCATGGCTAGGATATTTTCACTCTCATTTGTTTCTTTCTTGCGGGCAGCTCTCTTCTTCTGCATTGATTATTCCCTTGGCCATCCAATGGATCACTTCATTTCCTTTCTACGTTCAGACTTTTAGCTCTTTTTTTTCCTCATATTTTTCCTTTCAAAAATTTCTTTTTGGCTGACAAACCATACAGGCAGAGGAAGTCATATGCTACCCAGACAGGGGATGGTTCACTCAAACATCAATGGATTTGATCATGTCAATGCTGCAAATAACATTGGTTCACTAGGTTTATGAACATTGACAATAATGGATTTTGGGATGGACATTCACTTCTACAGGAGTTACACCAGCGCTGGATGTTAGGAGAGATTCCAGAGGGAGTTCTTTGCTTCCACCTTCCACCATCAGCCTGCCCACCCCAGCATTTGGCATTCCCTAATGAGCATTACCAGATCATGTATCAGCCCTTTCAAGTGATTGACAATGGCACTGATGGTTCCTCCCTTCCGGGTCCTAGCAAAGATATTTGATCAAATTTGTATCCTATCCTTCCAGTCTTCATCAGCCCTTGCTCTTTGTGGATTTTGTTCCCCTCACATGGCTATTTGTATTGGTTTCTTAATTGCTTGTGTCGGTATTGCACTGCTTTATTTTGTTTTTAGTGCTTTTGTTCCTTTATTTTGCTTTCCTAGAATGCTCTCCTCACAGAATTTTGTACTGTACACTGACTTATCCTCAAATCCAATTTACCTACTTTTGGGCAGTCATGGACATTAATATACTATATTACACCACAGACTATGGAAATTGGAACTTACGTGCCATACAAGTAGGATGGGAACCACACACAAATCATCCTACAAAAATTTCACACATATTGTTGTATAGAGTTATATCACCCATAACAAAGGAACACAGAATTATGAAGCAAAGCTCTTCATTAATATTACATAATAATGTAAATCACTCTCTTCGATAAAAATCCCTTGGGATCCTTGGTGGTTCCTCATTTGCAATCCAGTTAGATAGAACATGAGACTGGGAGAACAAAGCAACATGGCCCATAAGGATATCCCATAATAATAGAAATTGAGTACCCACATATCATGACTAATCTTGTACATCTCAGTTTTTGATGTACTCGTGGTCTATAATTGGTGGTTAAGTAGGCTACTGACACCCTAGGTCACTGCTACATGCAAATTGACAGCCACAAGAACAGAGTTGGTTGCAATAAAAATGCCGCTTAAGCATTGCAAGTCATTGATACCCATGTACAAGCCAAATGGGTATTTATAGTAGATGATGGATTTAAGCTTCTTTCATGTTTTGGGGGTTTTGAGTCATTTTCTTTGGATGAAGGGTTCAAGCACTTCTTTAGTGAAGAATTTGATTTAGTTTACAATAGTGTTGATTAGATCTTTGTTTGCATCTAAAACTTGTATAGGGAAAGGCTGCTAACTAGCCTTAAATGTTTCTCTATGCTTACTGGTCTCCATTAGCTCTGAATTGCAACTGTTTTAATAAGTTTCATTGTCTTAGTTTATTGTATATTTTGATAGGAGAAACTTTCTATGTAAGGTTTGAGCAACCTACTGTTTTTAGACATTATCTTGTTGATTTTTGTAGTGTTGGAATAGGTTGTCATTGATGTCAAAGGCCAAAATAATCAACACAAACACCAAGAATCAACACATGCAATGACATGCAAGCTCATACAAGTACATGCAAGCAAATTACTCCATCATCAAGTATCAAGTGATACGATTCTATGAGGAAATATATCTTTAAGTGATACGTACTACACAAGAGGAGATTCCATTTATGATGCACTGGCCACAAAAGACGAAAAGCAAGAGATGCGAAGGCAGCAATTTATGTCTGGCTAGAGTTTCTGTTTTAGCGCCATGATTGATAATTTCTCAGTTTGTTTTTAGCAACCTTCTAAAGCGTGACTAGTATGGAAAGTAGCAATTGTTTTTGGAATGATTTGTTTCTAATTTTTAGCAGCCTCCTAAAAGCATGACTAGTATGGAAAGCAGCGTTTGTTTTTTTAGAATGATTTGTTTCTAATTTTAAAAGAGGAAGAAGTGTGCAGCAGATTTTTTGTTAAGGCTGATCAGCTATACAGAAATTTCCATTTTTGAGAGTGATGATTTTAGTATATTTTGAAATATGTGATTTATGCTAAGTTGAGCGATCAGTTTAAAAAAATAAATATTCCTTAAAAGGTGACCGAATTTTCTTCTTGGATAGCGCTCAAATTTGTTTTAAAAATAAAGGATTTCAAAAAGGGAGAGTGCAGGTGTGATTGTAATGAAGTTTTAAGGCAGTAAGTTTTGGCAAAAAAGTAGTGCAAGAGATATGTGATTGAAGGTGATATGTGTAGAAGAAAGGTGTAGTTTGATGAGCGGAAAAAATTGCAAAATAAAGTTCAGTTTTTAAGAAAAAAGTTCAAGCTGATTTGAAGACAGGTTGGTGCGTCTCTTTTCAGTTTTTGGTTCTGGGTCAGTGCTTAGGCGGGAGTTGGTGTCTTATGTGGGTTGGTGCTTGTTTTTGTAAAAAGAAGATTGGCGTCTTATGTGGTTGGTGCTTGCATGTTTGTAAGAAAATTAATAAAAACAATATTTTGGCTGTGGTTTTTTCCCTTAAGGGTTTTCCACGTAATTCTTGTGTTCTTGCATGTATGGTTATTGATGTTTTGAAGCTGTGGTTTTTAGTTTGAAAAAGTTTTAAAGTTATTCTTATACTGGTTCATCTCCCAACCCTGCCCTCCCCTCCCCTCTTAGTATAAGCGCATGCTCTTCATGTAGTAATCTGCTGTATTAGTTTTCTGTAAATATACACCATCACCTTATGGATTATAGGGCTTGTACAGGGCTTTGGGTCTCTTTATATAATCTTCCTTTATAATATATATTTCTCTTCTATCAAAAAAGCAAATTCATGATTCATGACTTTCTTTGAAATCAAGGCTTGCTGTTTTTTTAGACCTCTGCTGCCATTCCAGCGATCCTCCATTGAAGTAGGCTTCATCTTCAAATATCTTATGTTTCAATTTGTACATTCATCTCAACAACCCTCTTTTTAGATTGTTTCTAACTTGTGCCACACAATTTTTTTGATTCACTAATTTCTATTCATCTTTGCAATTATTGTTCTCTCCATTATTCATCTTAGCTATTGTAAACTGTCATTTGACATGTTTGTCTATATAGCCCAACTTAATGATGGATCCTTGGATCACAATGTTATGTAACCATGCACCCATAATTGCAGCTCCCTTTAACTACAACTAAAGCACACCAAAACTGTGTAGTGTTGAATTGTGCCTATGCATCCAAATAAAATTTGTTTGCCTTTTCCATCATATCTGCTGAGCTTTGCTACCACTGCACGGCAGCAATACCCTGAATTTCTTTGTTCAATATTTTTTGGGTTTGGTTTTTGAGATGGACAATTGTAAAATCCCCATCTCGGGCACAATAATTTTAGTTTTTAATTTTTTTTTCAATTAGCAACAACTACCAACTTAACCAACCAAGCATTTTCCATATAGATTAGAAGTGTTAATTTCAATAACACAACATTCACCATGGTAACGACAATCAGCGTCACACTTATATTTTTACACTCATAGGTGTTAAGCTCATACAACTAGGGTTATTCCTAGACCTACGACCTAAACCTCGAGGGTTCAACGTATCCTCTTGTGGCAATCAGAGGCATCGTAGTTCGCCCCACCAGGATAGAGGGAGTTCAATCTCTCCTCTTGCATGAGATCTATTATCTCACTTTTAACCCATAACTATTAATTTAGTACATGTAAGGTATCAACATAGTCAATTATAATATAATGATAATAATCTTTCCATCAAGTGTTGGGTCCATACCAAACATTACCGGGCATTAGTGTACAAACGTTCACAATATTCACAAGGGGCATATCATACCATAATCCCAAAGATCATACACAATGCAAGTCACGAGCATACCTCCACATACACAAGCTGACTAGCTCGTACACATCACTAGTATAACAGTGACTGGATCATACACAAATCATAAGTATAATGATGATTAGCTCATGCGTACTGTAACGACCTATCCCTTGCGTAAAGTAAAATTTCCATAATTTACATCCTACAAGTAAGTAAATGTGTTAACATGTCATTGCAATAAAAATTTTCCTTTTCTTTATTGATAAAACATGAACAAGTTGCCATATTAATTTACAATAAAGATTCCATTTCAGTATAATAACTTCACAAGTACATGAAACAAGAATACATACCTTAACTAACATAGCTCCAATGAGCTTTAGAACAAATAGTAGTAAGAAGGTCCAAAAGTCCATCCTTTCAAATCTTGGTACATCAGTCGCTTGCTATGGAGGAGAAACATCACTAGGGCGCTTTTCCGCCAGCTACGGACTTATAATGCGGCCTCCCGCACATTCATTTTTCAACGAATGGCCCTCCCTTCGAAGAAGAGATTGGTAGGGTATCCTTTAACGATTACCAACTGAGCATAGTGTTGTGTCCTACACAACTAGTACTTTGCTATTTCACAATCTTGAACTAGTACAAGGATCACAATGAACTGACAATGTAGTCTCAACTATCTCACACCTAAGTGGATGTTGTACATTTCACTACTTTGGCCAAAGTATTCTCATTCGGTACTTCGAATGAAGGTCATCTATTAGAAACACTACTCAGGGCCGATTTGCATTAAGGCTTTCTTACACTACGCGTAGGTTAGTCCTTCCGGGGTAGTACGTACCCAAGACATCCTACATTAGACTAACTACTAGAAATGAGAACAACATATAAGTAATCACAATTTCTCCCCCTATTCTGGACATCTTAATCCTAGGAGTTTCATTAGCTTAACTAAGTTAATCGAATAACTTAAGCTGTGATCATTACTTAATTTAATGCCCTCATGTCCGTCCTAGTATTTAGAAACTACCATAGGTTAGTCTTTCCGGGGTAGAACGTACCCTAGACCTCCTACTTCACGCTACCCTACTAGAAATGAAAAGCATAACAAGTAACTCAAAGTCCTCTCCTACTCTGGAAATCAATATCCTAGGAGTTACACAAACTTCATTGAGTTAATCCATTAACTTAAGCTGTGGATTGTACTTTACTCGATGCTA
Organism: Sequoia sempervirens; assembly: GCA_007258455.2. Classification (NCBI taxonomy): domain Eukaryota; kingdom Viridiplantae; phylum Streptophyta; class Pinopsida; order Cupressales; family Cupressaceae; genus Sequoia; species Sequoia sempervirens. The sequence goes on along the minus strand of VDFB02386429.1, from coordinate 272,597 downwards.
TCATCTCCGTCCTAGTATTTAGTAACTACTTGAAAACATATACTCCTTATATGGAGTTCATACATATAATGCAATTCACACCTTAATGCATCTATAATCTTAGTGTAATTCACACACCAATGCAGACAGGTGCACACAACAAAAAACATGCAATACCATTCTTTAAAGCACAATAATTACTTGGTGCAACATAGGACTACTCCTTTGTTCATCTAACTAAAGTATGGAACTAAATGCAATTCCCTATCATTGCACATTCAGTAGTTACACTTTCAGAATTATATTTAGAAATTCGTTCTAAAACATGAAAGAATGGAACTAAATGCAATTCCCTATCTTTGCACATTCAGTAGTTACACTTTTAGATTTATATTTAGATAATCGTTCTAAAACATGAAAGAAGAACAACATGCCTGGTTTATGTCTTTTCCAAAGATGATGAACTTGATTGTGTTTGCAACACTTCAGGCCACCAACAAAAGACCTCCAACCAACTCCCAGACTAGATTCTAACTCCCTCTCAGATATTACTCTCTCACTAAAATACACAGCTGGAAGGACAACTCAGCTTCTCACTGTTGAACTCAGAAAAGATAATGACAAAAATGATTCTCAGCCAATGGCGAATTTGCTCTCAGAAATAATGTTGAATACTATCAGAAAATATGATTTTGCTCTCCAGAGAAAACCTAAACTTGGATTGTGAATCGTGAAGATAAAGAGTGAGTAGGGTAGCTTTATATAGAGGAGCCCCTGCTCAACCATTTCCCTTCTTAAATGGCATGTAAAATGCCAGACAAGGCTCAGACTGATTCAAACATGAAATGTGGCGGATCCAAGAAGTGATTCGACCTTCTTTGGTGACAACAAATGAAGAAAGATTCAACATTGCACAAGTAAAACTCATAAATATGACACCTACAAGCGTTCTCAGATTTTGGCGCAAAAACTCAGCAATTTGTTTTGATGAATCTACAAAGAAGAAATGGTCAAGGTCGCCTGCAATACATGTTGCCATTATACAGGGTTCAAGTGCCAAATATCTAGCTTTAGCCAAGTTCTTCTGACCTGGTCATGGCGTGAGAGTTCCTGGTCACGCGATTTGTCTCTTCACGACAATTTTCATTTATATCCTCTTTGTTTTCATTTCCAATAGTTTCTTAAAGTCCAAATGAAATATTTCCCTTTTGGCATGCTTTGCCAAAGAAATTTGATTCAAATAATAGACTTATTATTTTCTTTCTATGACTTAATCGATTTCCATAGTTTTCCACAAATATTTAACATTGATTTAAAATAAAGTCTTTCATTTCCATGTTTCGATTTCACACTTTAAATCAAAATTAAATCAAATTAATAAATATATATATTTTAATTATATATTTATATAATTTTTACTATAGTTTTATTTTACCTAAATATATATGTATGTATATATACTAAGTCACCAAGTTCGAATTCGAATTCGAGTTCGGCAACATTGAATTCGAATGAAATTCGACAAGGAAAAAATTCGAAAAGTATAAAATTCGGATTAAATTCGCCTTATGCAATATTTATATTTTAAAAATATAAATATTAAATAATAATCTTAAAATAAGTAAAAAAATAATATTAATATATTAATATGTTTAAATATATTAATAAAGTTAAATACAAAATAGAATTCAATAAAACAATAAAAAAATATTAAATTTAAATATATTAAATCTTAATTTTTAATAAAAATTAAATTTAAATAAGATTATACTTAATATTAGAAAAGTCTTTAATTAGAAATATAATGACTCTTATTATTGTTTATGTCACTGAAATTATCTTGACCTGGGACAAACACGACGCTTTGTGCTAGTATCCAATGTGAAAAGGCCACAATCACTTCCAGACATTGCACACAGAGCCGAAACACCGACGAAGGAAAAGAAAGCCCCGGGTACGATAATCGCATATTTAAAACTGAGAAAGCTTATGGAGACCGCACCGCTCATTGGCAAATTCCCCGTAGGTATTCTTAGGTTACAGAATCTCAAAACGGTCAGGAATTTCCGCAAAGGTATGGCCACATTGATACATGTAGCAGACGGACAAGGTAAAAGATAAAGAAAAACGCGTCACAATTTTAGGCCGTGTCGTCTACCAAAATCGATGGCGTTCAAATAAAGGCGGAGGGGAAATATCTCCGACCCGACTTCGACAATGCAGGATCTCGATAATGCAAGAGGTCGAGCCAATAAAATCTGCTATTCCCCAAATCACGTTCAAAAAAATCACAATGAACCACGAACCCTTTGAATTTGCCGTACGAATTTGCTCGAATTTCAACGAATTTTGTGCATTTCTTAAGGGTTCACCGAATTTCGAATTTGAAGCTTCATATTCGGCGAATGCGGTGACTTAGTATATATATATTTAAATTTTACAATTTAAATATGTTTATATATACATATATATATTTTGGTAAATACTATAGTGTATTATATATATTTACTTTTACACATATAAATATATACATATTTACATATTTGATTGACAAATACATATATTGCGAGCCAGTCAGCATACTTTCAATATACATATCTATGTATATGTGTATATATTTATATATGTAAATTCCAAGGCAATATTAAAATAATATTATTAACATCCACATATATTAGGTTAGTTGTGGGTATATATATACATGTATATACATTTGTATATTTTCCTCTATGTACGCATATACGTAAGTATATTATATCGATGTACTCGTACAAGCATATCCATTTGCCCTCATACGTTTGTATCGACATGAATATACTTGCGGATACATGTATATACTATATATATGTATACATGCCCACCTTCTAACCAGTAATGTAATTTCATAAACAGTTACACCGACAAGCATCACTTTTACATGCATTCAGAAGTAGATAAGACTCCTAATGTCAACATACAAGCCTACAGATGACTTACCCATAACTTCAACAAACTAACTTAGCTTACTCAGTCTAAGGGATGTGTGTGTATGCTCAATTGGTACTTGTTATTGTTTACCCGACCAAGCTCCTCCCCGATTGATATTTCTCCTCTGCCTGGAGGAATGGTCCTCTTACCTGCACACCATGATACGACAACGGGAGTCATATGCTCAAAACAAAGCAGTTTACATGAAATATCTCAAAAGTTAGATTATTCACAAATCAATAACCTTCTATTCTCCTTTATGCAGTATTTCACCAAGATTAACATCAAATGAAGCAACATTCATATTGAAAACAAGGTATAAGCATCATTTATTCATCTCCAGGATTCACATTTACTCTATCTAGTAATGGCAAATAGTAACATTACAATTTGGGATGTAACACATACATCCCAAGTACAACAATGATTGTCTCATACACATATCACATTTATATTAGTGATTGGCTCCAACATATATCACAATGCATAATGACAACCTCTAACCATACATCACAAATACACAATAACGAGCTCCAACAGGCATCACAAATACGTAGTGACGAGCTCCAAAATACATCACATCCACAATGGCTGGTTAACACATCACACTGGCTAACACATCACAATGGCTAACACATGTCCACAATGCATCTCAGATAGAAAGAATATCGGTGCAGTGCGCACTACACCATGGGTCCATCCTTAACACCGGTCTTTTGCACCATTGGACAAATGGGAAGAGGATTCAGTGCATCCCATACTACACCGTTGGTCCGTCCACCATCCCAAAAGTTTACCCAAGCAGTGAACCTACCAAACCTTGTGGATTCCGACTTCAATCGCCTATAGGCCACTGACGACAAGTCTGTCCACCCAGGAAGAAGTAGCTCCCGACATATACCACCTTGTGACCTTAGTGGTATTGTCAGCTATCTTCTTCACAATCTCGGGTAACACATGGCATTGGTCACTTCCATGCATACCAGTGACAGCCAGTGAACCCTATCAATACGCGGTTAGCCCCGGATTACCGTTACCCGCACGGATGGGTCCCTACTCGTGCAACTACTACGGCCATATCATAACCAGGGTAGTCTGCTACCTTACCTCTGTGAACTAGGTGAATACTAACTAATCCCTAGCAGTAGCCCAGACATCGGTCATTGGCATGGTCCAATGACTGTCTGTCACTGCTCAAAAATCTCAGAGGTTCACTCTTGGGTTGGTCATACATAACATGAATCACCATCTCAATCCATAGATACACGGGCCTATACATAAACATATAGATATGGAGTCGAATTACACAGACACATAAGAGATACCTGGAACCAACACAAGATGGACTTTACCCAGTATATACGTATAATCAAATACCCATTATAAAGTAGTCAATCTTCGCTTATTATTTAAAAGCATAGTATGTATTAAATACACAATATTAGATTCCCTTAACTCGCTCTTACCCATCTGGTACCCATTCAGCCTCAAACTGAAGCCTACTAAAGGGAGGAGGTCAAACCAATCAGGAACAACCCCAACCCTTGGAATTGTCCCCCCCCTAAACCCTCCCTCTACGGACTTGAAGTCGCAGAGACATCCTTCGCCCAAGGACCGCTTATGTTCCCGCTTCCAAACGGGTCAAAGTCACATGTAGTTCTCCTCACATGGTCTCTTAAGGGATGCTTACACTTGGACTTCCAACACGGTAAATCCCTTATACAATTAATAAATATGGGATAATGTGATTTTCCACCCAAGGGAGTTAATTAAGCATCAGGACTATTAATAATTTTGTCTCCAAACCCATTGAGGTTCTATTCATCTTAAGATTATCTTACTCAAAATATATAGGTGGACTAGGTTTTGTCAAGAATGTTGCTATCAAGAATATATCTCCCAAAGCATGTAGATCTAGCCATAACTAGGTATGAGGTCGTTAGGCAATCTTAATTCCATCTACGAATAGGACATTAATAAAGTATACCTGTCCCTATAAGTAGTAGTCAAAAATTGATATCATGCATCCATAATGCAGGAAGCCTTGTTAGGGGTCCAAGTGAGGTCCCACCTTACTATAGATCTATAAATCTAATATCATTTATGACCTCCTCTTAGATGAGGCACAACATACATCAACAATGCCCCATTAAATCCTTTTGAACTTTGAAGAACATGTGTCCTTAATTTCAAACTCGCATTACGCATAACCAAAATCTGAGCCATACCCAAGATAATTGGCCACACTATGCTCATCATATAATCATATATAAATAAACTCTCCATACTACTAGTAATTATGAGCCTTCTAGTTCCATTTACCTTATAGTGTAACTCGTTATCCCTATAATAGCTTGGTTCTCAAACTAGATAGCTGTTCAAACTTTCCATTTAAACTAAACCTAACCTTAATGTTCATCAGTAGGGTAACAAGAGATGTTACATAAGATTTATCTCATAACTCAATCTTGTCAACGTTGTCAAATTAACGATAGTTGCCTTCCATTTGGTATACAATTTTTATTGTGCTTCATTACAAGTAGAATATTAATTTCAATATCAAGGTTCACGTATTTAAGAGAGTGATAGATATCACGTAGTCATACAAAGAGTTTATCATGATATCAACGAATTATTAAAGTATCAAGTTTCAACATTAAGGATATGGTTATAAATCGTGGTTGTAGTACCATTAAATGAAGTCATCATTACCTACAATTATGCAACCACGAGCCCAAAGCTCATATTAGTTATATCCGTTTCCTGGTTCATATTATACAGTTATCTTGAAGCTAAAGATTTGTCCTAGACTACCTTGCCACCTTGTTTCACTTTGGAGGCTCAACATAAACATATAGTGAATTTCAAGGGTAAGATCCTATATGACAACTTTAGGTTTGCAAATCAAGTGTTTATTCTCATATTTTAATGGTCACAAGACGTAGAAAGTTCATGAAATCATGACACAATTGTCACTATCCACAACCAATCTACTATAAGCCCAATTCCATAATGAAAGGATTGACCTAACTCAACATACTTAAAACTTTGTAATTAATAAAAAATCATAGAATTATAACAACCTTCGTTCCATCTTTTACCATTCGACCATCACATGTTCACAAAGGTTTTCTTGAGGTGAAAGTCACCAAAATATTAGTTTCAACATAATTTGAACTTGTGTATTGGCAAAAACAAATACAGTATTTAAGTACTTAATGCATTCCTATTTATTCTCGAATAGATCTCAAGTATCATAACCTCAATACTCGCAAAGCTAACTCCTTATAAATCAGAATGGTTTATAATATTCATAATATTTCTCAACTAGAGTTAAGATATTCTAAAATTAACTACTGCATTATAAATCATGGTGTCTTTAACCAAAATTTCACTATGAAGAGGTTATGGGTTACCTAATGCCTTAATACCTTTATTTATTTTCTGAAATTGAAAAGATCTGTGATGCAGTCTGTGCTTTAATGATATGGCAATTTAAACATTGAATATTTTAGATTAGGTTCACCAATACACATAGATCATTTCATGGAACTGTTAGTTATTATTCACTATTTTACTTTAGTCTCCCTTAAATCTTTACATGATAGCCAGAAGAGTAGATATTTGAAACTTTATACTATTGAAAGATTTGTATACTTAGCTTTCCATGATTCGGGTGCTGAAATTAGCAGTTCTTTCCCTTGGTGCTTCTAATGTTGTGTTATTCCTCCAATGCTGCTTCATACTTCAAGGACTTCCTCCTTCCAATGCTCCTGTAGCTTGCTCCAGAAATCTGCTCTCCTTGTGTCTTCACAACTCCCGAAGCCTTCCGTTACAATTTGTTGGACATCTTGAGCATACTCAAAAACACTCATGGCAGTGCAAGCAAGGACGATGTGGCAAGGGTTGTTGAATTTGGTTTCACACCTGCCCTTTTGTTTTTGCTCGAAAGTTTCTAAATCCTTTTCAACAAATCCGTTTTGTGCATATCCTCCAATCATGGCAGTCCATAAGACCACATTGCTTTGGGGCATTCTGTCAAACAGCTCACGTGCCCTTCCTATGCTTCCACACTTAGCATACATATCTACATGGCAGTTAGAACTACAACATCTGACAAAATTCATGTGTCCTTTATCCTTCGATGGATGTCCATACCCTATTCCAAGTCTCCCATTTTAGTACAGGCCGGAAGGATGTTGGCGAAGGTTGCAGAATCTTGCTTTATGCCTGCCAATCACATTTGCTTGAAAGTTTCTAAAGCCTTTTCAACAAATCCATTTGGTGCATATTTTGCAACCTCTACACTCCATGAGACCACGTTTCTTTGAGGGGTTTTGTATGGACGCAGCTTCCCCTTCGATTCCACATCACTTCTCTTCACATTCTCTGTTCCCAATACCCGCAAATGTCTCCCCTCTATCCTCTTTTCTTTCCCTTTTCTTCTCTCTCTGCATTTGACCAAATCTGCATGTGTCTACTCTGCTCGAGCCTTCACCATTCACCATTCTCTTTCGTTTTTTAATTTTTCTTCACCCAAATCAGAGCACAAAGACTAACTAATTGAGGAGGGCTGTAATGGTTTAAAGTCTGTCTTCTCTTCCTACACAAACTGCAATGCATAATTCCCTTGGAGTTGGGGCGCCATGCCTCTTAATGGCACAGGCAACCACCTCCCCCTGTTCCCCCCCTCCCCAACTTTGACTCATGGCCCTCTCCTCTTTAATGATTTTTGTCTCCTGATTTAATGAGTTCCTTCCTTGTTGGTCGTGGGCTTAATAAAAAATCTTATTTTACTATTTCTCTGACCACATGATGTTGCCATGTCAGATAGCCTTTTTACGGGGATGTGACAACAATAATTTCTTTTTTCTCAAATGGTTCTTCTCTTCTCTGATGACAAAATGATGGGTTGACACAGATAAATTTTTGCCTCACACATCAAATTTGTGTACTATGATGGTGTATTCTTTGTGTGAGTGGCCTTCCACCACACCAAAATGGTGTGCTTTGATGATGAGATTTTGCCTCTGCCAATAACAGTCCACTAAAACAAAACGGCTAGACAGCATTCTATTTACAGACTTTTAGATGCTGTACAAATAGCGAGTCAAGTCAGCTGTACTTCACAGTCACCAATCACCATGTATTTATATATCAAATTGGATTCTCATCCAACCCTTCACCCTTTTAATATTTGGAGAATACGAAGTCCCACATTGGACAATATTCAAATTGCTAAGCAATGTTGGAAGGATGGTGAGTCAATACAAGGTATCATATATCTGATTTTGTTCAGTATTAAAATTATCAAAAGAAAAAGTAAAGGGGTGGAATTATCAGAGAATTTCGAGGAAGCTATTTAAACTCGGTTGTAAAGATACAACAAAACATTCTGCAGCGTGCTGTTGATCCAATTTTGCAAGTTATAAGGTAGCTTTTCACTTGTTGAATGATGTTCAGCAAAACCAGGGAACATGTTGGGGAAAAAATTTCAAGCCAATCTGGATCCAGCAAGGGGCTCAAAATATGTAATTCATTCATACATTCATAATTTGCCAGAGAAATATAAACAGGTCGTGTGAGTTGGTCTCCCTAGTGGCTAGCTAATTAATATCAAGATTTAAATCAGGAAGCTGATCCTTGATCAAGTAGTATGATCAGAACCTATACTTTTAGCTATTGCACTCAAAACATGTTGCTACAACAGATCTGTTTGAAAGCCAGAGGTGTAGAATCAAATGTCGATGGCCCTATTACGGACAAGGAATGAAAGTAATAGTATCTTGAAGTTTCTTCTATACTCAGCACGCTCTAAGGGATTTTCTATGCAGTCCTTTCAAAGTTTCTGTTAAAAATGAACAATGCTTAAGTTTCAATTGTTGAGGATCACATAGCTCTCAGATAATGTTAAATGATTAAACTTTAACTCATTGTATTGATTCTCAAGAAACCCGTAATTGATATATTTTACCTTTTTTAATTTTAGCCCATTTGACATGCAATACCTTTTCTACAACGTTCTGTTGTCCGCGATGGATAAAAGATACCGAAATGCATTCAAATACATCAGATTCTGTTGAGCAGTTCTCTCTATCATAGCAGGGAACAGATACAACCGCTACAGCGCCCAAACCATTCCCATTCGATTTTATGAATAAAGAGCATTTGATGGCCTATAGATAGTAGGGTGATCCGACACTTGCTCTGGTCCAAACTCAGGCACTCATTGAATTAAGTTATGGCGAGTCATAGGTTTTGAAGCACGTTTCATATAGATCTAGCCAATTATGCAAGTCTGCATTCTCCAATTTATTGTCTTCATGCTACCATTCCCACACTTCACAAACAAGTTTGTTTGAAAACAAAACTACCCCTTAGAAATTCAAATAGTAGGGGCCTCCCACCCACCCCTGAAACTTAATTGAGAGTAGTTTACTGAACATAAAGATTGTGCCAGAAAAAGAACATTCTGATTGTGCTTGCCATTATAGCATGTTACATATAGAATCTGGTAAGCCCTATAGTTTCTTTATAGAAGCTGGCTGATAGTAATCAGACTATAAGAAGCAAAAACACGGATCTGTTATATATGTTACCACAACTTTTGGCCAGGCTGGCCTAAATTCATATCTTTCTTCAACTGGGTCAACTCAATCTCCAGCTAATAGGTAGGTTTTGATATACTGAGTGTCAATCTATAACTGTGTTGTACCCAAACCAAATTTTTTGCTTCATCAAGGCATTTTGCATAAACTAGTCTTAACCTTGCTAAAATGATGTAAAATACAGTTTTGGGCAATATCAAGCATGGAGTTTTTGTCAATATTTTGTCAGTCAAAGTCAGTTTTATTGAATAGAACCTGAAGCAGAGACTCAGAATGGAGTGTTTCACGATGGAGGGACATCTCACGACGACATTTCATGGTGCATACGATCATTTCAGTGATCGAGACGGAGTTTTCAGTGGTCAAATTGATGAAGATTTCTCAGAGGAAAAGCCAAAAGCGCAAGTATAGCCCAAGGGCGCCAGCTTTTTGAAGGTCAAGATGTTGCTAAAAACGTTCAAGCATCCAGTCAATCTCTTCAGAATTGTTCTGGTTATCCGATAAGCTATCCGGCGAAGCTTTCCGAAATCCACAGCTCCGACAAACATCGACAGAAGTTGAAATCCCCAAAGTTCCAGATATGAGAATTTTGTCACTTTCAGGCAGAAGCGCAACTCTAGCCTGGGGGCGCCCATCTTAAAGAGGGGGTAAATCTTAGTATTTTCGATAATGGGTACAGTCAATCTGTTCTTAACTAGTCTGCTTATCCGGTGAAATATCAAACGCAGTCATCCGAGTTTCAGAACTCTGGCAGTAGTCGTCTGAAGATCAGCTTATAATGGAGTTTTCACGTTTCTGAGCTTCTCCGTTGATTCCCAGTGCAAGTACAGCCCAGGGGCGCTAGTTTAAAGGACCCTTCAGATGCCAAAATCTGCAGACGAAGTCTTCCTAACATCAGTACTACTCTAGTCTAGCTCCGCAATGCATCATCCAGCTTGTCGATCCGACGTTCCAGGTGATCGTGGCGGAGGTTCTACCAAGCACGTAATTTCACGGGCGGACCAACATATAAATTTTCAGTGTATTTTCACAGGCCAGAGGCGCCTAGCCTTTAGGTCTGTCAGATGAGTTCGTTCGCGTTCGAAGTCTTTACGGCTATTGAGCGTAATCATTTTATCTATCCAATGAGCCTAGCCGTTAGCCTTCGGGATTTGGTAAACGCTCGTACGTGCGAGGTCTTTGGTGTAATACTGCAAAGTGAGGATGTCCGAGAAATGGCCAAGTCTGGAGCGGTAATTTTAAATAAAATACGCACTGGAGTGTTTGAGGTCTTAGAAGCAGTTTTCTTGCTTCGTCACCTTCAGAGACTTCTCTTGTGGGCCCTTCTGGCTGTCCGTTAAAACAGATAGTGCTTGAATCGGGTCATCCCAGCTCCAGATATCAGACGTCAAAGTAGGGTACTTGGATGAAAGTTCAACTTTCGTCAAAATGACATCAGTGCAACTAAGAGCCAGGGGTGCTTTTACTTTTGAAGCCCTTAACACAGCTTTCAGATGTCGTGCATACAGTCGTTGGATGCAGAATGTCTCCAATCATACAGTGAGCTTCGTTTCCTGTCAGCAGGGTTCACCGTTCGCCGTCAGCAGCCGTTTGAAGTGTCAGATGGCAGTTTAGGAAAATGGTTGAGTCTGGAACCCGTAAATGAATTTAATCAGGGGCGCCTAATTTTTTAGGGTGTTAAATGATGGATTTTGCAGTAGTGTCTCCCAGTAGACATTTCTTCCTTGTTCAGTAGGCTTTCCGTTGAATTCTCCAGCTCAGTCTCGGCATCACCCAGTCACTCAGAATTCAGTGTCAAAGATGGCCATTCGTGACTTTGTCGTCAGCTATTAAATAGGAAGTTAATAAAAAGTGGTATAACTTGAGCAAATGGATGCCTATAAGCTCGAATGATGACTTTTCGGAATCGGTAAAGTCCAACGGTGAAGCCTAAAGCTTCATTCGAATTGTCAACTGAAGTTAAATAATATTTAATATTTATTTTGCATATTTTGGCATTAAAATGGCGAATCTCTAAAATTGATGCCTTTGCAAATTGCATGATGAATATTAATTTCCGGACTCAGTGTCAATGGCAGTTCAACTGAAAGGGGTCCAATCAGAAGGCTTCTATTTTCAGCTGAGGTTTTAAATCTTGCAGTTGTCAGATTGATGCAAATTTCATCTTCTTTAAGCATGGCGCCATCTTCATTTATTATTCACAAAGCTAAAGAGAAATTCGTTTTTCTTAAGAGAAATTCATATTTTTCAAGCAAAATTCGTTTTTCTTCAAGGCAAAGGCGTATTTTCAAGCAAAAGTCGTTTTTCTTCATTCACAAGGCGTATTTTCAAGGGAGATTCATATTTTTCAAGGCAATTCATATCTTCAAAGTCAAAATTCGTTTTGCTTCAACCAAAAGGCGAATTTTAGCAAACCAAAGGCAAATTCTTCATCAACAATCATTGGCGAAGACATCAAAACATTTTATTTACAAGTCAGAATTATCAGTAGACTTCAGACAAGATGGCGATTTTAGCAGAAGCAGAGCACTAAAAACTTCTTTCTTCTGTCTTAAATTCTTCTATTTCTCATCTTAAATTCTTTCGCATGTTTGAAGAATTGGCGACTTTTGGAAAAACAAATCATCTGGGTTGATTCAGAATAGCTTCCTCAAGAAAACCCATGTGCCAGAATTTTTCAGGAAAATTTACTCCAGAGCATCAGTTCTCGAGGCTCTAATTTTCTCAATTGAAAATTCCTTGCATGGTCGAGTAGAAGTCAAATTTTCGCAAATTTGACATTCTGGGTTGTCTTAGAATCTTCTTCTGGACAAAACCCATATCTCAGATTTTCGCCGAAAATAACTCTTCGAAAGGCTATTTTTAGTTTTCCAGAAAAATTGTCAGAATATAGCCGTGTTCACAATCAATAGGCGAGTTTTTCAGAGTACAGTACACACAGACTGAATTCAAGACCAAATTGGTCTTAATTCATGATTTCGTTAGAAAAGCTGAGACCGATTTGTATCAAGCCACAGAAGAGATAATGGCCATCACTTCAGTCACGGAGCCGCCAAAGTTATAAGTCAGTTAAATGCTAGTTTGAGTGTGCAAAGATTGCCAAGATTGCTCAAGTTGCTGACATTCAGATGTTGATGCAGTTGGCAGCCTCGTTGAGGGATTGCTTGTTCGAGATCACAACTAGTAGACTTCAGTTTCCACCTCTCAGGATAGACATTACGCACAGGAGTTAACTTGGCGTTACCCTTTCAAGTTAACTCGATGTTGTCATCACATGCATATCTATTCTGAGATCAGCTTTACACACTTGGAGTTTTATTTAGGGTTTTACGTTAACTGATGATAGTCTTCTAGTTAACTCGCTTTCAATAAGGACGTGCATGCTCGCACAATTGTCCATTTTTAGATTAGATGTTTCGGTTAACTGATGGTAGTTTTCCAGTTAACTGTATAGTTTACTTCATTAGGGTTTGGCAGCAAATCTTGCATGCATTGCAAGACTGTAGATGACTTAAGGTGATTTTAGGGTTCCCTACACCTTGATGTATATAAATAAGAGCTTTTGCTCATTTGTAAATAACTTTTGCTTGAGAGAGAAATATATGTTGCGCCTACCTTGCCCTCAATATTGCTCTTTTGGTATTTGTTCATGTGTCTTCGCTATTACGATTAATTGTTATGCCACATAGGGTTTCATGCAATTGTAATGGTGAATTCTTTCTGTTTTGTACAACTTTACCATTATGATCAATTGTTATGCCACATAGGGTTTCAAGAGGTTATGATGATAAATCTGTTTTGTGTATCTTTACCATTGTGATCAATTGTTATGCCACATAGGGTTTCAAGAGATTGCGATGATAAATCTGTTTTGTGAACCTTTTATCATTATGATCAAGTGTTATGCCACATAGGGTTTCGTGAGATTGTGATGATAAATCTGTTTTGTAAGTCTTTACTATTTTGATCAAGTGTTATGCCACATAGGGTTTCATAAGATTGTCATGGTAAATTCTTAAATCTGTTTTGTGCCCAATAAACTTGTCTAGATTGAGCTGATAGATGCGCCACCTTGCCTTCAAGTTGAGAATCTATACACGTTTATCGTCTAATAGTCAAACCCTGCTCCATTTCCTCATGCTCTGTTTTCTTGAGGAAATTGGATAGATTTAAAGTAGATAGCTTAGTTGTAGTTAATGATCTCGAAACCAGAAAATCCTTAGCTGCAACGTTTCTTGGTTTTCTTAACCTTGTGCCTCTTCCAGCTGAGAACAAAAAGATAGGACTTAGATTACTTTTCTTTTTCATGCATTCCAGCACAACGAGGGAGCTTCCCCTCCTAATTTGAAGAGCACTCATTGCGTAGTGTACATAGCTGTCCGTACAAACCTGCACTCCAGAGGTGTTAGATTTTACGCCAACAAACTGGCACTGGGTTAACTTAATAAATTGGATAAACGAGGTAGGTCAGCTGGCCATGGAATTGATACCTTTGCTATCTTCGTAGTGGGAACTGGAACTTATTCAAGTAGACCAGTAACTAAATCTCCAACCACTATCTATGCTTTCACCTCTGCCTTTGATGTCTTAGCCTTTACTTCTGATGCCATCCTTTATTCTGCTATGACCTCTGCTTCCATAGTCTTAGCCACTGTTTTGTATGGCTTTGTTGCTTAAGGAGCCCCTGCCCCTGCAGCTATTGGTTGTACTGCTGTCTCCTCTTCCTATTTCCTATTGCACTTGCCTCCACTTTCAGTGCTGAGCAAATCTTCCTCCTACGTACCCAACTTCCTATGCTGGGTTCTGTTGGTGTACGTTTTATCATCCACCTAACACACAAAATAAAATGTCCAAAGACACTCTATCCTCTCTTGAACAAAGTCACTGCATATGCTAAGATTGCGAGAAGATCATATGGCGACTCCAAGGTTTCTTTCGTCAGGTCATGACATGTGGATAAGCTCAATGGGCGTTGTGATTTGCTGGTAATACACAAAGGGACTTACGTTAAAGGATTCCTCACAAGTTCGGGACTTAGACGGATTTATCATTAAAGGCTTCTTCGGTTGAAACTTTCAGTTTGGATCTCAAAAAAGTGTAAAAAGGATAAGGGTTTAGAGGATCTAATCTACGCCTAGGAATTCAAGAGACAGTAAAGATTAGATGAAATGAATAACCACGCTTTGTTTCGCCTCCTTGGGACAACTACGCAAAGTGGGTGCAATCTTCAAAGGGTGTGATTATAATTTTCAAGCCTCAAATAAAACCGAAGTTAAGCATCCACAATCACAAGCTCAGGCTAACTTTACGCATCGAATGGAAATCATCCATTCGAAGAAAGTATGAGCAATATTTCACCATTAATCTATACGATCAATCTCGCATTCACTTAACAAACATTCAAAGCAAATTCTACTTAATTGTAATCTAATTCTATCTAACTCTAATCTATGGTAGAAGAAGTTATGCAACCTTGCTCACTACTTGACAATAAAAGTGATTCAAAGCAAATCATGCATAAGAGCTTTTATTATCGGAAATAGTCTAATGCAACAATTTCATAAACCGTCTCCACACAAATGAAAGTGAGAGATCACAAGTTTAAATAGAGTTTTCAGAATCAAATGAAAGGCCAAGATTAAAACAACATCAACGACCAAGATTAATACAACCCAACCCTAATTAGGGTTGCCCAAAATAATATCAATTAACAACCAGTAAACAAGTAGTAAACAAGTAGTGAGGTGGCAGTTGGAGCTATCTTCAAGGGAAGGCGTCCCTATCTTCGTGGGCAGCATTGTGCTCGACGAATCTGGACACAATCGTGACAACTTCCTCCATCGTGACTGGCGGCAGCATGCTTATCTTGAATTCAAGCTCGTCCAAATCCTCAGCACATTTGGCGAAGGTGCTCTCCCAATCCGTTTCCTGTCTCACAAAATCATCTCGGATGGACAAGAGGTTCGCCACTTTGGTGAAATCCTGTCTCAGAATTGATCCAGTAGTAGAGAAGAAAACTTCCTGAACCTTATGCTTCAACCTTTCTAGCTGCATGTCATTTTCCTGGACAATCTCTCTGTCAAGCACATCTGCAACTATCATATAAATCTTCCTCCGGATTTCCTTAACTTGCTCCCCAACTCTGAGCCCATCTGCCTTTGCCTTTCCTAGAACCTCGTTCCGTATTGTCACTGCCCAAAACCAATGATGAAAATCATAAGCCGCTCCCGCAGCAATCACCTTTCCCTCGACCAATTCTTCCTTTGGAACGCCCCTCAGTACTCTGAGGCATGGAATGAGCCTCTCCTGAATATCTGGGAGGTTGTCCCAAGTTTCTGCCATGTCAACTAATCTGGAAAGGAAAGTAGAAGTCTATCCATAAGCAAGCGTCAATCTCTCCATGAACAAAGCCGCTTCCGTGCCCTTGCTTGCCATCCATTCTTGGGCCTCCTTGGTCGTGACCATCCCTTCTTCCACATCCTTGGCCATCTCCTGCGAGGAATTGAGAAGAGGAGCTACTGCATCACCCTGATTGAGTGGTTGGGTCAGATGCCGTATATATTCCTTCAGGCGCTCGACCTCCCTTTTGTACTCTTTCTTTTTCGCCACTTCCTTTTCCAATCTTGCCTTGATAGTCGAGATGGAGTTATCCAGTTCTTCTACCTCCTGGCCTTTTGTTGTTGGGCCAAGGTCTATAGTGGTTATGGCGTATTCCTGGGGAGTGATCTCATCTTGTGCTTTATCCACTGTTGGTACTGCGATACGTATGGAACGGCCGCCGGCTTCGTCCCTCTGAATGGTGGAAAATTTCTTGGTAGGTTTCTTAGTAGCAACTTGTTCCAACCTTGCCAAGAAATCCGCAGTATCATCTTCTTCTTGGACCTCAACTAGTGCCTGGATTTTCATCCTCTCCTTTAGCCAATCCGGAATGGTAGGCTGCTCGATACTATCCTCCTCCTGAACATTCCCTTCATTTGGAATATCCAAGACTCCTCTGAGGGCGAAAATCATTCCCTCTTCGAAATCATCATTTTGAACTTCCATTTCATTATCCGAACCTAGTACTTCTATGCCCGTAGGAGATGGGGGCTCATCGTCATCCAACTGGATCGGTTCATTGTCCTTTTCCTGAACTGCAAAAGGTCTCATCATCTCGGCCAAGGATTTGTCTGCGGTAGCCACCAGCTCATCAATATTTCTAGACGCCGCGGAACGAGATGGCTCCATCTTCTGTCGCTTTGGAGCAAGTTCTATGCTTGCAACTACTTCTTTCCTCTTCTCGCCAATCTCAACTAAATCATCATTGTGGGATGCGCCGGCATTGGAGGAGTATGACTTTGTCTTGCTCAACAAATTATATGTGAGCGTTATTCTTTTCTGCCTCAACTCCTGGACCTAATGGTCGACCCACCACTGAGAGTACTTAATCACTGGTCTCATCAATGTAGCCAAGTCTGAATGCTTAGGATCTGACCACTTCACAGAAGGAAGAGGTTGGCTCTCCTCGAAGCTCAACTGGACATAATTTCCATCATCCTGCAACTGATCAAGCACCCGGCAAAGTTCGGTTGCCCTCATAAAGTCCACCGGCACTCTAGACCATAATCTTCTCCTGACTTCATACTCATCAGCGGTGTTCGCCCAGAAGTCCTCCAAGTCTACTCTGTGCTTGTATCTTCTCTCATCCACAGTCTGAATGTGATGATGCGAGTCAAAATTGGCCCTAGACCTATAAGCTGTGAATGGGTACCATTGAATTTCTAGCCTGGCGCTCTCGGCTACTTGTGCTAACGGACAAGACTCTAACATATTCCCAATAAAGAATGGGAAAGTAACAATTGCCTTCTTACTTGGCCTCTGGATGTTCTGAAAATCTTCTAGCTGTCTCAGGACTTCAAGCAAAATCATCCGATTTGTTGGATAGATAGGCAACTTGTAAGGATTTCCAGTGAATCCCTGGATCCTAACATAAGTAAACTTTGGAAACTGGATAAACCAGGATCCATATCTACCGATCAAGCTCTTGGCTTCGTGACTCAGCCTCTGGTGCATTCCTCTTTGAAGTATTCTTGTGATATACATTAGGAAAGCATCGTGCACCCGCCTGAAATGAGATTTCTCCCTGAGTTGAAGTTGTGGGTAGCAGTCATAAGACTTGAGTTCATTCTCCCCATTGCCAACTTTGCCTTTGCAAATCGGTCCTGAGTATCTATATGTTCTGGCCAACAAATAGACAATGCACGAGCTCATATGAAAAGACTTGGTCTTTTCCAAATTGGTCAGCTGCTCGTGAAGATTGTCACTTATCATTTGGGCCCAGTTGAACATCTTCACGTCGGAAGTGATTTCATCTATAAAATAATACATCCATGTCTCAAAATATGCACCTTGCGGATTGCCGGCTATCCTATTCAACATCAGAATGATATCTCCATAATCCTCTTTAAAATTTGTCTGGCGTGGCTTCTTAGGCATCTTCTTTGTGGATGGTCTAGGCTTCTCTAGCCATGACTTATTAACATTTGTGGCGCATAATTCAGGCTGGCTGTCATACAGTCTCTCGGCGTCCTCCTTGGTTTTGTAGACGGTCCGGTGATGTGTTGGGATGCTAAATGCTTCCTGTATTGCCACTTCGCTAAGGTGAGCCAAAATCCTTCCGTCAGGTGCAACAATTTGTCTTTCCTGAGCATTGTAATGGATGGCACATTCTACCATCAACTCGGCACAGTCTCTTGCAGGCGGGAATCCGGCTGCTTGGAAAATTCCATTCCTCACCATCCGTCTGGCAATTGGTGTTGGTAATCCAACATGTCCATATACTCTCTTTTTGAACTCCACGAAGTCTACATGTCCCAGATCAATGTCTGCGACATTTTTCCATTTGGAATTTATCTTTGACTCTCGCTGTACCCCTTTACTGGCGAACTTCATTGGCACCTTCTTTGATGATTCTCCCGCTGTGGTCATTAACCTGCAGTAAAAACACTAACATTAATACAAAAACTTTTAAAATATAATTTATTCCCGTGCCTTTTATTCAAAAATTTTACTTTCAGCTTATTAAAATATTAAATTTTTGCGAAAAAGCAAGCTGAAAGTAAACGAATTTGATTGGAATTTTAGCCAGAATGAAAAAGATAGAAGGAGAATTGATGAATTTAGCCGACTAAACTCCAAACCTCAGGGAAAATCCTCTGGCTGTGAATCAGATTCAAATTTTGAGAATTGAATCAAAAATCAAATGACAAAGTGCGCCAACTTGCTGAGAAGTTCGACTTTCAGCCAAGAAATTCTTCACTTCTTCGAAAAATTACTTCCTCAGCAATAAAAATTATTCCTTCCTCTGAGAAAATCGACCTTGCCTGTAGAAGAATTGATCTTGTCTCAACTTTCTTACAATTTCGAGAGATTAACTTCTCTTTAGTTGAGTCTGTGAAAAATAAGTTGCTGAAACTCATTATAGTGTTGAAGAATTCGATTTGTTTTAGTAACTGCATCTTTTTCTCTTGATTTCGATTTGTTTTCTCCTCTTCAAACAAACAAGTTTCCATTCTTTTTCGAAAAAACTCCATGGCAAGCTTATCTAGGCAAATCCCTTTGATTTTCCAAAATTCGATTTTTTTGCTAGATGTTTATCTTTGATTTTCGAAATTTTGAAAAAAAACATTAAATGTCCAATTAAATTCGATTTTTCCAAGTTTTAATTCATGGCGAATTTAATTTTGCTCATGGATTTTCTCTTTTTCGGCGTAATTTATTTTCTTCCAAGGCATCTCTGGCGAATTTTATCCAAGGCATTTTTGTATTTCTAAGTGTTGGAAATAAATTATTAAAATATTTAATTTATTTCCAACCTGTTCGTTTTTCACCCATGGCTATTTTAATTTTTTCCTTGGCTAAATATTTATTTTCCAAATTATTTCAATTTTCGTCTAGCCAAGTTGAAATTTTAGCCATCTTGCCAATAAATATTACGCCAGATCCTCATTTTCTTTTGCCATGGCGGACTTCAATTTGTGCCTGGCACATTTTCTCATGCCAAAACGAATTTTCCTCTTGCTCGAATGATTTTCTCTAGGCAAAGTATGTGCTTGGACGTTTTTCCTAGGAAAATTTCCATAATACTTAGACAAATTTTCAACCTTTTGGCCTAGGGCGGACTTTCTAACTTCTTTGCCATATGCATTTTCTTCTATGCACTTGGCCAATTTCATAAAATTTTCCCATACTCAGGCAAATTTTCAATTTTTCTCCTTCAAATACTTAGTCTTTTTCGATTTTTCCTCTTCTCATGCTTCCAGACTTTAGCCAAATTTCGAATTTTTTCCTTCCAAGGCATTAAAATACTTAGCCAAATTTTCAATTTTTCCTCTTCTCATGCCTCCATACTTTGCCAAATATCAAAATTTTCCTTGCTCTAGGCTGGGCGGACTTTCTCAACTCCTTTCCATGGTGGGGCAGACTTCAAAGAGGCTTTGCTATTTCCCCCTCAAGGCTGGGCGGACTTCCTTAATGTCTTGCCATCTTTTCCTATGGCAAGGGCAGACTTCATTGCCTCTATGCCATGCTGGGGCGAACTTCAAAGAGGTCTTGCCATTGCCTAATCCAAGGCATGGCAGACTTTTAAGGTGTCTTGCCATCTTATGGCGGACTTCCAAACTTTCATGCCACATCCCTCAAATTAAGGGCGGACTTTGTTAATGGCTTGACATTCTCTCATCTCCATGGCAAGGGCGAATTTCTCCAGACTTAGGCAAATTTACCTCATGATTTCATGCTTTTGGGTGATTTTCTCATGATTTTCAATTGATTTTTGCTTATTTTTTGATTTTTACTTTGATTTTTCAGTGATTTTTTTATTTTTTTAAATTTTTTGGCTGATTTTTGGTTCTAAAAATGGAAACATTGACTCATTGACTAGGGTTGACTTTCTAAAAATAGAAAAAACAAAATCCCTAAAAAATAGGGAACCCCGTTTGGTCCAAAAATGCCAAAAATGAAAAAGCGAAAAAGCAAAAAAGCAGATTCCCTAAAAAGTAGGAAGTGTCAGAATTGGCCAAAAGCACAGACGATCCTCGTCTCCTGGACCTTCTGAGCACTTCTGTGACGTTTAGGCTCTGATTCAGGCATGGATTATCAACTTGGCTCGGATGACTCTCAAAAGACTGACTTGAAACTCTCAGAACAAGTGACCTCATGAAACCGTTGCGTGGAGGCAAAACCCTAAAAACTAGCAAACTACTGGGGGTCCCCATTTGCAATGGGGCGATGTGTGAAAAGGTCACAACAGGTTCCTATCTCAATCTGATATATCTATAGAGGGCACCATACATATTATGAATAGATTGCAGCAGTTGCTGAATGGCCTAAGTTCAGCATCCTAGGAGGGAATAATAAATGGGAGTCATATTGTGGATTACATTATAATCACTCAATGCATTGTTCACTTGATTCCAAACATTTCATGTCTAAGGCCTCTATTTAATGTACTTAGCAATCCTTGTCAGAATATTGGAAAAGTTTGGACTCCACTTATGTTGAATGGATACAAAGATGTACTGTTACATGGACAATTTTTTCTGTTACCCTAAGTGGTATGCCTTTCGACCTTCTTATTCTTTTAGAAGACTAAGAAAATGAGACCATCTATTGCCTTATCTCTTCAATCATAATGCCACATACTCAGAGTAAAGCTCTCCAGGCTGCAAAGGATGAGCACCAATTTATAGGATTATGAGCAACTGCCCTGCAAAGATGTTTAAACTTATCTCTAATTTGCATGTCATGCACTGTTTCCAGCAATGGCTATAACAAGAACGTCATATGTTATCAAATAATGCTCTCATTAAATATGGGGAAGCTTTGGGGCACATTGTTACAATGGAGTGCACAACAATTAATATGGCTCTTCTTTTTTTATTGTTGCCAAGCATTCCCTGTAGTACTTTGAAATTCCTGATTTTGAACTAAGACACCTCACAAGGCATTGGAAGGGGATGAAAGGAAGGGTAATGTTAAACACTAATTTATGAAACAACACATCGCTCAAGTTTTCAGGCAGAATTCACTTTATCAACTCTATAGTACAGGACTCGGCAATATGCTGGTGAGTACTGGTATAGAATCCTGGAGTGCTGATTGACATTCCTGTTCATATTTCAATCTGCCTGTATATATGTATATATTTGTGTGTGTGTGTGCTATGTTTTATAGAAATATTACAAAATTAGCACATAAAGCCCCATTGAATTTGGTCTAAACATTCTCCAAAATTTCTACAGTCAAATCCATGTGATAGGCTTTATCAGTGTAGTTTCTGCTTATCATATGGATTTAGCTGAAGTAGTCTCATTGAATATTCAATAAAGTGATCCTTTATGCTTGTTTAGGTCAACTGTCATTTGGGTTTGCTTTTAGTTTTTGTTAATGGCTAGAAAGAATTTATTTAATGCTCTAACAGATACACCTCAGTATCTTTCAGTTATATCAGTATGTAAGACATTCTGAAGAGCAATATTTTATTGTTTACCTGGATACTGTACAGGAAACTACAAAAGCTTTGCTAAACATGCGCAAGATTGCAAAGGAAAAGGAGATTGCTGCTTTGCTTTCTGGAGAGCATGATTCGTGTTCTTGCTATATAGAGGTGATTATGAGACTTACATCTTGAAAGAGGATAAAATATTGATTCTGATTCATTTGTTTGATAATAAGATTGGTGTATATCAAGAAATCAGCAGTTATTGGTTGATCAGTTTTTGAGCATAATTATTTGACACAAATCCTAATGGCAAGCAGATGACAATTCTGGGATCTTTTACAGTCTGTCAACAAATTGATTTATCATGAATGTAGTTATTTTCAATTCTAAAATGTAAGATTTTGAAAAGGATAGAAGCGGCTTTTTCTTTATAGAAATGCTATAGTCATGGTTGAGACCTAATCTAATGAATTTACTCAAGAGATTATCCAAAAGGACAAGAACTTCAAATTTGATGGTTTGCAAAAAGTCACAAATTTATAACTTTGGTTAATAACTTAATACAATGAGAAACCACATAAAAGGATTGCAATGCAAAAGATTTAGGCAGTTATTTTCAGTTTAGCAAATGTCATAATCAGATCCAGGCAAATTCTGAATTTATCCTTTCTATAATGCAGGTTCAACCTGGAGCTGGTGGAACAGAGAGCATGGACTGGGCAGCTATGGTCTTGCGTATGTACAAAATGTGGGCTCAACGCCATGATTTTAGAGTCACAGTAGTTGAGGAGGTGCCTGGAGAAGTAGCAGGGATCAAGGTTCCTCATTTTTTCCTTGTCAATTTGTTGAATCTTAACATGTTTTTTGTGTCAACTTGTAGTTAAGAGCTACTACACAGCCTAGCCAGCATGCCAAAATTTCTGAATGAGACCCTTTCGGAGACACATCCACCCTACCTTCTATGCTATGAGTCTTTCATCCTCTGGATGAAGATTGGGAGCAAACTGCCCTCCACAATCTGCTTACACTTCAGTACCTGTTGATGTATGGTCTGAAAGAGTTTGAACATTTAAATAACTTAGAAGGAACCATTAGTTTTAAAATGTGACTGGAATACCGATGGTGTACGAAAGAAAGATGTTGCAATTATTTCTTGTTCTTGGCCAGACATAATTTTGATTAGAGATTTATTTACAGCATTTCTTTTTGTAATTGATTAAAATTGTTCACCCTTTTATGTTCTTTCACTTTCAACAGCTATTCCAATATGGAGTTTTAGTATGTGTCTGAAGGGTAATGATCCCAAGTTTTGAAGAATGGCCCTAAGAGTTTTGGTAGTGCATATGATAGGATGGCATCATGCTTCATTTACAAAGAAACTGCCTTTCTTAGCTCTTGTTAATTTCAGCTATTTGCTAATCATTTCATATGTCACTGGAGATTCCAGGCAGTTGATGAATTGGCTAAGCAACTTCTATGACACGTTGCCTTGTCAGCCATAATGATAATGCTATAAGCAGAATAGAAAATAATTTGGAGTTCATTTTGCAAAGAATCCAATTAATGGTGTATCAACAGATTATCCCATGCAAAAATACTACTTAAAGTTAACTCACATTTTAACCACTCATCACATTATTAATTTATTAATATTGTTGTTAAATTGACTGAAATTTATGAAAGTCAACAAATGCTTGGGATATAGCCTATTCTGCCCTGACTAAAAAATTTGGGACATTGTTAGAAGGAAACCAAAGTATGTATTCTATTACCAGGAAAGAATATGATTTTCTTCAAGTAAATTCAAATAATTGCACATCAGAGGTCCCTCTTGCATCTCTCTTACAGCCCCTATTGCTTGTAATATTGTAATTAACAATGGTTACTCTGTTCTGTCATAATTTTGGAGATCAGTTTCAGATATGATGGCTAGCATATTTTGAGTTCTGTTAGATTGTAATGTTTTGTGGAATATTGGGGGAGGTAATGGAAGAGCAGGAAAGGCAGATAAACGAAGGGAAGGGAGGCATTAGTGGATTGCAAAGCTAGATAGGACAACTTAGAGCACAAGGAGAGTATTGCAAGAAATGAGCAGACATAGAATGGTGAATTGAGGAGAAATTTCAGGAAGAATATCTGAATCACAAGGAAATATATGGGAATAAGGAGAAACTTGCCAAGAAGGCAATCAAACATGAAATAGGAAAATCCCATGAAAGTATCCCAACAAAGGAAGAATCATAGAGAATCCAAGAGAAGCTTGGAATTAAGAAAGTTAGACGCTGACAATCATTCCAGGAAGTGAATGATCTTGGAAATAGCTGAAAGACAACCTGAAATGAAGATTGAAGATATTCTCTTGAACAACAAAGTTGAAGTTTAATCAGGGAACTGTTTATAAAATTTGAGGGTCTCTGATCAGTATCAGAATTCCTTAGAATTTGAGCAGATTAAATTTAGAAGTGTTTTAGTCTGATTGAGATTCAAATTTGAGTAAAGATTTTTTGGCCGTTTTCACCGCTGAAGAACCCAAAAAAATAATACTATCATATGGCCTATAGCTCTTAAGACATGCCGAGCTTGAGCTTACAGTAAGATAGTGGAGTTCCCATTTCAATCCAGACAAAGAATCTTACTTTGCTACCCTTGCTTAGTATGTTCATATGGTCTTCTAACAGAATATTGACTTAAGTAAATCTTCACGATCCCAGGCAAGCTGCTTGGAGATTTTGAAAAGATTGATGGATTGACAACATAGAGGATAGAGGAGGTTCAAATATTCTACATATACAGTTATTAAGGTAATCAATGGTCTATCTTGTTGATGTTGTAGCTTCAGGCTACATACTTCCGCCTTGCTTGTTGAACAATAAATTTCATATAACCTAACGGCTATTTATTTATTGTATTTATTAAAGTGAAGAGGCGCTTCACTTGGCAACATATTATATTTCATTTGGGCTGACTCTCCTTGTAATTCGCACCATTCATTTGTGGCCGACCTTGTTCATGAAGAGGTATGACCTCTCCTTCACATTGTATATATATGAGATCATTTCATTCCATCAAATCATCAAGTCAAGTTCATCCATTCCCATCTGCAAGTGCGAATTTTCTCCTACAGCAGTTCGTGTCTTTCAAGGAGTGCGATTTACATCTGTGTGTGCATCAAGTGTGGTGCTGATTATTGGCCTTGTGATTGGCCTCATTGTAAAGAGAATTGTTGCCATCATTTCAATATATAAGAGAGATTTTGTTGCTGGGTTTTTCCCCTCAAGTTGGAGGGTTTTCCCAGGGTATATTGTTGTGTTAATTTGCGTGAAATTGTTTTTATTTCTGCTTATTTAATTCTGATCTTAAAACTAACATGGTATCAGAGCGGGTTTAAAAAAGATTGTGATCAGATTTCTATAAGCAGTGTTATCTTCCATTCTTGTTATCATCTTCTTGTGTCTATCTCATCGTCGAAAATGGTGAACGGGCTCAAAATTGAAGATAGACTCGAAGGTGCTTCCAACTTCACCTCTTGGAAGTTTAGAGTATTGCTTGTATTGGAAGAAAATGAGATTGCTGAGTTCGTGGAGAGCGAAGCTCCCGAACCTTCCGATGAAAATGACAAGTCACAATGGAAGAAGAATGGCACTAAGGCGAAGAAGATTTTGGTTGATTCTGTGAAGGACCACTTTGTGCCGATTATCTCCAAGTTGAAGACATCAAGAGAAATGTTCAAGACCTTGGAGGAAATGTATGAGATCAATAATACTAGCAGAGCTCTTGCATTGAGGCAACAACTTCATCATGTCAAGATGGAAAAAGGAGATTTTGTCATCTCCTTCTTCATGAAGATCACCGAGTTGAGAGATCAGCTCTCTACCATTGGGCATATGGTTGATGATAAGGATTTGGTTATGTTGGCGCTTAATGGTCTTCCTCAATCTTGGGAGCCATTTATCCAAGGCATTAGTGGGAGATCAAAACTACCTAAGTTTGATTGCTTAAGGGAAGATTGCATTCAAGAAGAATCTAGATTGGCTGCGAGAGGCAATGGGCAAAGTTCTACCAATGAAGAGATTCATGTACTTGCTGCTCAATCTTCTAAGAAGAAAGGAAGAGAAGGGAAGAAAGGAAACTTCAAGAGGAACAAAGATAGAAGATTAGATGGTGCTCCTGCACCTAAGAAGAAGAAGGATCTTTCCCACTTACAGTGCTTCAGATGTGACAAGTTTGGTCACTATGCAAAAGATTGTCCAACTAGACCTAAACAACATGCTTCAGTTGTGGATGTGGGTGAGATCTCTCCTTAGAAGGATTCAAGTGAATTTCTATTCTATTCTGCCTTATCAAGCAATGTTCCAATGGATAGCAACACTTGGTTGATTGATAGTGGTGCCTCCCGTCGCATTACTGGTTTAAGAGAACATCTTTCAGATTTGGTGGAGAGAGATACAAGTGTTCAAGTTATAATTGGAGATGATGCATGCTATTCGGTGAAAGGTGTTGGAACCTCCTCTCTACACTTAGATTCCAACATCTCTCTTCAGTTGAGTGATGTACTATTTGTACCAGGCATCAAGAGGAACCTTGTCTCAATTTCAGCCTTAGAAGATAAGGGATATCAAGTTGCATTCTCTGAAGGAAAAGTTCTTGCATGGCTGGAGAACTCTAGCATCAAGTCAGCCCGAGTGATTGGTGTTCAGCAAGAATGTCTCTATAGACTTTCCACTCGTCCTCTACAAGCTTTGTTGCATGATTCATCAAGTTCGTGTGAGCTTTGGCATAGAAGACTTGCTCACCTTCACTTCAGAGCACTTCCAACCATGGAGAAGATGGTCACAGGCCTTCCTAAACTCAGCCAGGAGCATGAAGGTACTTGCTAAGGATGCGCTTTGGGTAAGAATACTAAAGGACCTTTTTCATAGTAGTGAAAGTAGATCTAAATGCATTCTAGATCTTGTTCATTTTGATTTGTGTGGTCCAATATCTGTTGCTTCTTTAAGTGGTTTCTTGTATTATGTAATTTTCATTGATGACTACTCTAGAAAGACTTGGATTTATTTCTTAAAGACTAAAGAATTTGAAGAAGTACTTGAGAAATTCAAGGAATTTAAAGCTCAAGTAGAGAACTTGTCCGGGAAGAGGATCAAAGTTTTGAGATCTGACAACGGAGGAGAATACATCTCTGGAAGCTTTCGTAACTTTTGTGTTGAGGCTGGGATTACGAGGGAGTTTTGTGTCCCTTACAATCCACAACAAAACGGTGTTGCAAAAAGGAAGAACAGATCTATTGTAGAAGCAGCTAAAGCCATGATCCATGATCAAGATCTGCAAACCTTCCTTTGGGCCGAGGCATCTAGGACAACTCTGTATGTTTAGAATCGGAGCCCTCATCGTATTTTGGAGAACATGACTCCTGAAGAAGCTTTCACAGGTGTGAAGCCTAAAGTCAGTCACTTGAGAATCTTCGGTTGCCCTGTGTATGTTCATGTCCCTAAAGATAAAAGGACTAAGTTGGAATCATCTGGCAAGAAGGGAATATTTGTGGGCTACAGTGAGTCTTCAAAAGCCTACAGGATTTACATTCCAGGTTAGAAACTGATATAGATCAACAAGGATGTTACATTTGAAGAGGATGTTGCATTCAAGAGATCTAAAGGCTCTCTCATGGAGATAGATAATGAAGACCATGAGACTCCTCAGGACATGGAAGTTGACCATACTCCTGAGATTCAGAGGGAGTCTCCTAAACCAGAAGAAGATGGTGATCCAGTTGAGCCTTTGGAACCTACTGATGGGCCTAGGGACATTGTTATTGGTCGAAAGATACCTCTATGGGCTAGGCAAACAATGCAGGAGGCAAAAAAGTTTGCAGCCCCTAGAGGAACATTCAGAGAAAGCAAAAGACCTCAAAAGTTTTCAAGCTATGTTGCATTGATGAGTCAAATGATTGAATTTGAGCTTTCCAGTGTTGAGGAAGCTTCAAGTCAACAAGTATGGAGAGATGCTATGGCTGAAGAATATCAATCTATCCTTAAGAACGATGTTTGGATATAGTACCTAGACCAAAAGGAAAATCTGTTGTGTCTTCTAAGTGGCTGTTCAAGATCAAGCATGCGGCTGATGGAAGCATTGAGAAGTACAAGGCTAGATTTGTGGCTAGGGGGTTCTCTTAGAAAGAGGGAATAGACTATGAGGAAACATTTGCTCCAGTTGCTCGTTATACCTCCATCAGGACTATCATTGCTATTGCAGCAACTAAAGGATGGAAGGTACACCAAATGGACGTGAAGACAACATTTCTAAATGGTGTAATTGAAGAAGAGGTATACATTGAGCAACCTAATGGCTTTGAAGTTCATGGGAAGGAGTCTCATGTTTGCAGATTGAAGAAGGCTTTGTACGGCCTTAAGCGGGCTCCTCGTGCTTGGTATGAGAGAATTGATAGATACCTGTTGAGCTTGGATTTCTCCAAGAACGATGTTGATTCAAACCTATATTTCAAGGTAATTGATGGTGAAGCATTGATCTTGGTTCTTTATGTTGACGATCTATTTCTTACTGGAGAAGAACACCTCATTATCAAATGCAAGGAGTTGGCTTCTGAATTTGAAATAAAGGATCTTAAGTACATGCATTACTTCCTTGGTCTAGAAGTATGGCAAAGGCCTAATGAGATCATTCTGAGTCAAGGGAAGTATACAATAGACATCTTGAAGAGGTTTGGTATGATGGATTGCAAATCCATGTCTACACCTATGGAAACCAATTTTCAAAAGTTAAAAGAGGCTGCAGCTAATTCAGATCTAGTGGATCCTACTATGTACAGGTAGTTGATTGGATCATTGATGTATCTAGTCAATACTAGACCAGATATTTGCTATGCAGTGAGTGCACTTAGTCAGTTCATGTGTAAACCAAGGCAAATACACCTAGTTGCAGCAAAGCATATCCTGAGATACTTGCGTGGCACAGTTGGGTATGGCTTATGATATTCTTCTGGTGTGGACTTGAAGCTGCATGGATATTCTGATTCTGATTGGGCAGGGTGTGTTGCTGATTGGAAGAGCACCTTTGGATGTTGTTTCCGTTTGGGGTCTACAATGATCTCTTGGTGTAGCAGGAAGCAGTCTTCAGTGGCACTGAGCATCGCAGAGGCCGAGTATATTGCAGCTTGTGTGGCAGCTCGAGAAGCAGTGTGGCTTCAGAAGCTCCTTGCAGGATTGTTTGGACAATCATTGGAGCCAACTATCATTCATTGTGATAATCAAAGCTATGTGAAGCTTTCTATCAATCCAGTGTTTCATGACAGAACTAAACATGTTGAGATCAAATACCACTATATCAGAGATATGGTATTGAGGAAAGCTATCCAGTTGAAGTACATTAGCACTAATGAGCAGACGACTGACATTCTCACCAAG
The DNA here is from genome assembly GCA_007258455.2 of Sequoia sempervirens. NCBI lineage: Eukaryota > Viridiplantae > Streptophyta > Pinopsida > Cupressales > Cupressaceae > Sequoia > Sequoia sempervirens. Next base: position 243,144 of record VDFB02386429.1, on the reverse strand, counting down.
CCTCTCTCCAGAGTAAAGTTTGTGTACTTTCGAGACAAGCTTGGAATTGTGGAGAATGAAGCCCTAGTTGAGAGGGAGACTCAACTTCAGTGATCTTTTGTGATTTGCTTTAATGCATCTTTCTTTGTGAGAGAAATTTGAGGTGCAAGCCCTTGTTAATGCATCTTTATCTGTGAGAGAAATTTGAAGTGAAAGCCCTTGTTTCCACCCTCTGGAAGTAGCCATGGTGGATGTCATGTTGAGTGAGTCCATGACAACATCACTTGTGTTTATCCACCCTCTGGGAGTAGCCATGGTGGACGTCATGATGACATGACGACATCACGTTGAGTGATTCCGTTATGGGCACTTGTGCACATATGCTTTGCCATACATGGGAGTAGCCATGATGGTTGATATCACGTTGAGTGACTCTGTGATGTGTTCCTTTCCACATATGGGTGTAGCCATTGTGGATGTCATGTTGAGAGATTCCATGACTGTGTGCATCGGAAGTATTCCTCCCTAGCTAAGAGGGAGTGTTGATGTTGTAGCTTCGGGCTACATACTTCCGCCTTGCTTGTTGAACAATAAATTTCATATAGCCTAACGGCTATTTATTTATTGTATTTATTAAAGTGAAGAGGCACTTCACTTGGCAACATATTATATTTCATTTGGGCTGACTCTCCTTGTAATTCGCACCATTCATTTGTGGCCGACCTTGTTCATGAAGAGGTGCGACCTCTCCTTCACATTGTATATATATGAGATCATTTCATTCCATCAAATCATCAAGTCAAGTTCGTCCATTCCCATCTGCAAGTGCAAATTTTCTCCTACAACAGTTCGTGTCTTTCAAGGAGTGCGATTTACATCTGTGTGTGCATCAAGTGTGGTGTTGATTATTGGCCTTGTGATTGGCCTCATTGTAAAGAGAATTGTTGCCATCATTTCAATATATAAGAGAGATTTTGTTGCTAGGTTTTTCCCCTCAAGTTGGAGGGTTTTCCCAAGGTATATTTTTTTAAAAGAAAAGGGGTAAAAACTTTATTGGAAATCAGAAAATAGCATTACAATAATAACCAAGGGACCCAGCCCCAGAGAACAAAGAAACAACCCCACAACTCATAAGCAAAATCAACTATCCCCATGTATCCTCCTATCCTCCTCAAGGAACCGATTCACATCCTGACGCAGCTCAAGAGTAACCATATCCCAATCCTCAATCTTCCAACCATTATCATGCTTAGAGGCCCATTTGGCCAAGCAGTCGGCAGCACGATTCCACTCCCTCGGGATGTGAACAAAGGATGCCGCCTCCATTCGAGAACTAACCTGAAGAATCTGCTGAACCACCGAAGCCAACTGCCAATTTATATCAGATATCTTCCGCTCATTCAACAGATGAATCAAGATCTGTGAATCAGCTTCACATATAACCTTTCGCCATCCCAAAGTAAGGGCCCTCTCAATAGCATAGAGAATCGCCAGACCCTCCATGTAGTTAACAGTCTTCACCCCCTCATGAATAGAGAATAGAAAAATCACCGACCCGGCTGAGTCCCTGCCAACCCCACCAATCCCAGCAGGCCCAGGATTTCCCCTAGAAGATCCATCAGTATTGATCTTTAAAAAGCCATTTGGAGGAGGTAACCACCTACCAACCTGTTGAACTTTCTTTTTCCCATGCTTGCAGTTCCTGGAACTGACAAAAGAGGAATGAATTCCCTGAAGACCCAGTTTGGCCACCAACTCAGCATCAGCTCTCTCTAAGGGGAAAACCACATCACTCTTAGCCACAACCGACTCCTGCACCATTCCTAACATATGCAGCCACACTTGTCAACCCATCAACTGCTAATTACGAAAAATCCGGCGGTTCCACTCTAGACAAATCTGCCAAAGCAGAAAGGTAGGGCCCACGTACCAAACATCCTGCAAAAAGGAAGCCATAGAAGGAGGTCTGCCCATACTATCCCAGAACTCAACCAAAGAGCAAGCATGAATACAAGGAAGCTTCCACACCTCCCACCACCAATGCCAAAGCTGCACAACAAAGGGGCACCGGAAGAACAAATGCGAAGAATCTTCTTCCTCTCTCCCACACAAAACACAAACCGAGGGTCCCTGGAATCCACGTTTACGAATGTTATCCCAGGTCAAGCACCTATTCTACGCCAAAGTCCAAACAAAGTAGTTGCATTTTGTCCATGAGAGCTTATTCCACACCCTTTTCCACCAATGAACCTCCGCCCTAGTCAGCTTCTGAGTCAATAACACTTGATAACCAGAAGCAACAGAATAAACCCCCTTAGGATTATGGGTCCAAGCAAGAATATCCTCTTCCAGAAGAGAACTACATCTGCTATTACAAAGAATCTTATGAAGCTCAACACTTCCTTCCGCAAGTACCAAATCCGGCGACTCCGCGGGATCCTTCCATCGAGCCACCTCAAGCTGACCAAAAGAAGAGACAGACTTGAAGTCACTCACCCTAGACCAGCCAACCACAAGAAATATTTGGCACAAAGGAATCAGATTGGGGAACTGAGAAGTAAGTGGAGGAAAGCCATACCAAGAATCCGACCAGAAAAGAGCTTCAGTGCCCCGTCTGCAAATCCAAAATAAACCTTCCTTGATGAGCTTCGCACCCTTCTGAAGAGTATTCCATATCATCGAACCTTTCCCCTCAAGAGGGTAATGAGGGAGATCATGCCGAGGAATCCCCGGGAAATACTTATGAGATAATATCTTGGCTCACAGTTGATCCTGCTCCACACACCATCTCTAGAATAGCTTAGCAGCCACAACCACTCCAAACAACGTAGACTGCCGAAGACCAAGTCCACCAAATTGCATTGGGCTACACACAACATCCCACCTGACCAGGCTCCATTTGGAAGATGACAAACTTCCAGCCCATAAGAACTGCCTTTCAAGAGAATCCAACTCCCTAAGAAAACCCACCGGAGCCACTTGAAGCATACATCTGTAGGTAGGGAGAGCCTGCACCACCGACTTGAGAAGCTGAACCCGCCTCGCAAAAGACAACCATCTATGGGTCCTTTGATTGACTTTTGCACGGAGCTTATCAATAATATTCTGCCAAGAACTCTTGGGAAGCCGAACAAAAATTGGGATACCCAGATATGTCAAAGGGAGAACCCCTATCTGAAACCTCAAGATATTAGCAATTCTTCTCTGTATAGGGGACGTCGTATTGAAGAAGAAGATGAAAGATTTCTCCTCATTAATCAATTGCCCCGAAGCAACAAGATAAATGTCCAACACCTGCCTCAAATTAGTAGCTTCTCTAACAGTAGCCATCCCCATCAAGGCAGTATCATCAACAAACTGCAAATGGGATTGCGGAGGCAAATCTCCACCCCATCGCCATCCCTGAATGATGCCAAGCTCCACTTTTCTTTTCAACAAACGTCCAAGACCTTCCACAAGAAACAAAAAAAGATACGGAGAAAGAGGATCCCCTTGGCGCAAACCCCTAGAGGCGCCAAAAAGTTCAGAGTGATCTCCATTTATCAAAACCGAGAAGGAAACAGACGTGACATAGCTCATGACCCATTGGATCCACTCCTCACCGAAACCAAAAGACACTAGGATCTTCCGCAGGAAAGACCATCTAACCCTGTCATAGGCCTTAGCTATATCCAGCTTAATGAACATTACCTTCTCATGGGAGCTGTCCATGGAGTGGATGGTCTCCGTAGCAACGACAACCCCGTCAAGAATTTGTCGACTCGCCACAAATCCACTCTGTTCCTCTGAAATCAGCACTTTAAGCCACTTCTTCAACCTCTCAGCCATTAACTTTGAAATGATTTTATAAACCACATTGCAAAGAGAGATAGGCCTGAACTGAGATAACCTATCAATCCCCTCACACTTTGGGATGAGAGCAAGGAAGGTGGAATTCAGAGCACGAAGCATTTGCTTATTCCTTTGGGACTCATGGACAACCACCAGAAGATCCAACTTTATGATATCCCATAATTCTTGAAAAAACTCAATCGGGAAACCATCGGGGCTAGGAGCTTTACCCCTCTTCATCTGAAACACAATCCCCTCCAGCTCATCAAGAGAAATCTCTTTCATCAGATACTCATTCGCCTCCCCGGAGACCAACAGAGGAATACAAGAGAGAACCTGTGCTTCCTCATCAAAGCCCCCCCACGAATCCTCCCTAAATAAAGCAGCAAAATACTGAGAAGCCTCAGTAGAGACCTCCTGAAGCGAGGCAAGACGATCCCCCCTATCATTCACCAAAACAGAGATGGAATTACCATGCCTCCTGTCGTTCACAAAATTGAAGAAGAAGGCAGAGTTTTTATCACCTTCCTAAAGCCATTCAACTTGAGCCTTTTGCTTCCAATAGATCTCTTCCCGCAATTCAAATTCCTCAACCACTTTCAGATTCCTAGCCTCCTCCCTCAGAAGATCCTCAGAAGCCCCATTCTCACGAATCAACCGCGTAATATTAGTCAACTCCTCCTGAGCAGCGACCTTAGCATGAAAGATATTACCAAAACATCGCTGATTCCACCTTTTAAGCTGATATTTGACAAATTGAAGAAGCTTGGAAAAAGTCTACATTGCCGTACCAAAAGCAGGTCTACCAATCCTCCACCACTCAGCCACACATTCATGAAGAGTAGAATCCCACAACCACATAAGCTGGAACTTGAAGGAGGGAGAACGAGGCGTCCGAGCAGAGATAATTCTAAGCTTAATAGGCCAATGATCAAAACCTCTCCAATCAAGAATTTCTGATCTAGTAGACCACAAGTCTCCAACCCAATAACAGGAAACCAAGAAACGGTCAAGCCTCTCAGCAACACAACTCTCACCAATTCTCCTATTATTCTAGGTGAAACGACCATTACTGGGCTGAACATCAATAAGATTTAAATTTGAAATGTTATCCCTGAATAACAGAGCAGAAGACTCCAACCTAGCAATTCCACCTCTTTTCTCAGACAACTCCACTATAGCATTAAAATCACCAGCCATAACCCATGGTTGGAAAGGAGCTAAGCTACGAACAAAACAAAGATGGGACCAAAGAAGTTGTTTACCCTGAAGCTCAATAGGAGCATACACATTAGAGAGGAGAATACACTCACCAGTTTCATACGAAGAGGCGACCAGGGACATAGAGGATCTAGAGGACATCCACCAAAGAGGGCAAACCTTGCGAGGGTTCCAAAAGCAAGCCACCCCCCCGGAAGCACCAAGAGCCCCCACACACTGGCATTCAGTATATTTCCACAACCTAGGTACCATATCCAACATATTATCCACAGATAATTTAGTCTCCTGAGGAAAAATAACATTCGGAGAATGATTCCTAACCAAATCACGAACAACTTTTTGTCGAGGGCCACTGTTCAAGCCCCTTACATTCCATGAGAGAACAATCATTTCTGGGGGCATGAGAAATGTGAATCAAGCGTCTTGACTGACCTTGACTCCACCAAAGTTTCCCCAGTTAATTTAATCTTATCCATATCCTTTTTCCTGCCCAGCTTGGAAGTCTTCTCACCAACCCCTCTCTTTGGTTCCTTTTGTTGGATACCCAAGCGAGAAGAGGACAAAGAGCTCTTTCCCACTTTTGTACCATCTTTCAGGGGCAATGGGGATCCACCTCCACCACTCTTTGTAGCTTCAACAGTAGATTCCTGAACAACTTGGACAATCAATTGTTGATTTGTATCCATCTGCCCAACACCAACCTCCTGCACAACCTGCATAGCCTCCAAAGGAGGCCCGTCCTGCCCTGTACCCAAAGTTCCCTGATCTAAGATCAGCAACCCCGGATTCACTTCTTGCTGACTGAGATCATCTAGCACCCGAAACCTATTAAAAGTGTCATCATCTTGCCTCTCCCTCAAGGTCCGCTTCTGCCCCCGATTCCTGTTGCGAGCCTTGACAGGGACATAACCATCCTCACCGTTACCATCACCCGGAATAGGCTCCTTCCCCTTATCAGCCCTAGGCGGATTGCGAGAGGGCTGAGAAGGTTGGGGTGCCATAGGCTTAGCCCTAGGGCACCTATGCTGCAAGTGACCATATTCATGACAAAGACGACACTGAAAAGGTAGGGTTTCATAATCTAGTTGTTGCACCCAAGAATAGGATCCAACACTCACTTCAATAGAGTCCGGCAGTGGCTTGCTTAAATCAATTTCTACACAGATATGGGCAAAAGTCATTACCTTTTTAAACTGCGTCTGCTATGAAGACCCAATAGGTTTACCGAGCATTGAAGCCACCAAATGGAACACATCATCCCGCCAGCACTCAACTGGGAACCACGGCAGCCGAACCCAATCTGGAATCCGACTTGGAAGTGCCTCAGTCGGGTTGAAGCCCGCATGCCATGGCTTGATAAACAATCCCACCTGTTATAAAAATAGGGACCACCCTCAAAGACCTTATTCCGATCTGCCATGCAATCAAATGAGACCATAAAATAGTTGTTCGCAAGGAGCCTAATCTCCATCCTCCCCTCTGGCATCCATGTCCGTTCAGCCCAGGATTCCAAAAATTGCAGTGAAACTCTCAAACCCATGAACTTGCAATAAAAGGAGTGCCTTGAATAGTATTCAATATCATCTGCAAGCAACTCCATCGAAATAACCAATTTCGGTCTCTCTTTGCATCTTTCCAAGCACCCATTAATCTTCGTTTTGCGGGAACCACTAACCGGTCCTAGATCATTCATCTTTGTCTCCTATGAAAAAAGCGTATTGTCAAAAACGTTCACGCCATGCGCCGCAGGCTTCGAACCAAAAGCTGATCAAAAATCCAATTTGGGGCTAGCCCCAGATGTTTCCCCACACGGCATAGCCATAAACAAAATCCCCGGCAGGCATGCAAGCCCCCGGGTCACGTTTGCAAGAGATGGAAGAAACCCCAAGGGAAAGAACGAACCCCCTCCACCCAAAAGCCACGCAATTGGCAGCAAGAAGGCCTCCAGAAAAAGACAAGACCCACACAACAGTGGGAAAAACCAAGGCCCCACGGAATGGCAGGCCAATCACATAGCCCCCAAGACCACGCGCCCGCACCACGGACCCACGCGGGCAGAGGAGGAGGCCAGGTGCCAGGAATGGCTGCACACAACACAACAGCACCAAAGGAGAGCTCTGGTGGAAGAAAGGAAGCCCGCGCCCAGTACAGAGGACGCAGCTCCCACACAATAAGCACCAGAAAAGGAAAGAAGACAAGCAAGTTTGCAGACGCAAATCCCACCACCACAGACCCCGAATTCAACAAAGAACCCCCCACAGCGCAATGAGCTAGTAGAGTCACAGAGAACGAGCTAGGGCACAGACGCCCTAGCTCGGCTTCCAGAGCACGCAAATGCCATCCTCGGCTGTCAAATAAGAAGCTTTTAACTACAATCTCCCAGGGTATATTGCTGTGTCAATCTGTGTGAAATTGTTTTTATTTCTGCTTATTTAATTCTGATCCTAAAACTAACATATCTTAGGCCTATCCTTGACTTGGTAAGTTTCTAATCCAAAGTTGCTATTTTTCTCTCAATTCCTAGCCTATGAAATTTTTTTAGATGTTACATATTCCACAAAGTGGGGTATATTGGAAGAAATTGTGTAAAGAAGGAAAAGTCGGACAAGTTTTTTAAGGTTAAAAAGACATACAAAGATCAGAGAGATACGACAGAAAAATATCTCCTTAGGTTGCTACCTTGGTTTAGTATGTTTATATGGCCTTCCAACAGATTGTTGACATAAGTGAATCCTAACAAACACAAGCAACCTTCTTGGAGATTTCAAAAAGATTGATGGGTTGATGACATAGTGGAGATTACATATATAGGTATTAAGGTAATCATGGGTCCTATTTTAGGCCTATCCTTGACTTGTTAATACTCCAAAACAAAGTTGGTTTTTTCTCTCAATCCCTAGACTATGAAGTGATTTTTTAGATGTTACATATGCTACAAAGTGGGGCACATTGGAAGAAATTGTGTAAAGAAGGAAAAGTTAGACAAAAGAATTCCTTGGTTAAAAACACATACAAATATTAGAGAGATATGACAAAAATATCTCCAAAGAGGGGGAATATCTTTATTAAAAGAACCATTTGTGGAATTTCAAGGTAAAGAAAGCTACTCCCAATGAAAATAAACTTCTAACTAAGATCCACGCTATCTCACATTAGAGGCCAAGAGTTGTCATCCCCATCCTTGGGGGTGTTGGACTGTTTGGAAGATGATATTATTGATTGAGCAATACTGAGGAGATATAGGATCGAAGATAATATGGAAACAAAAAGAATAGTCTAGTTTGATGAGAAAAACAAGGATATGTTAGAAACCTAGATGCCAAAGCTCGTAGAATCTTAACAAATTTTCCAACAAATATCGCAAAGACAAAACCAAAGGTGAAAAGGAAAAGGAAAGGCCAAAGAAATAAGATAGAAAGACTCCAAGAAGAAGCAAAAGAAGTGATTGGGGGTAGGAACACAAAAGATATTGGAAGATATATTTGCATGGCAAAAGTTGGAGAATCCTCAATCAAAATAATGAGTTGCCTCTCTTGGAATGTTAGGGGCATCAATGCCCCTAACAAATGTAGGATGGTAAAGTTCTAGCTCCAATCAAGGAGATTAGATATAACACAAATGCAAGAAACACAACTTCTAGAGAGTTGAAGGAACTACCATGAACACCTTGGTAAACATGGGAATGAAATATGTGTTGAAGACAAGTTGTGGTGGTGTGCGAGAAGGGGGAAAGGGTGAGGAGGCTTGGCACTCTATGGAATCCCAATATTTCCTACTCACTATGGGGAAAAGACAAAAATTGGTTGGTCTAGGAATTTGATTCCCTTAAAGAACATATTTTAGGATATGTAATGAATGTACATCAGTCTAATAGTTTTATTAGGGAAGCAAAAACTTGGGAGTAATTGTGAGTTGTATTGTGTAATGTCCCTTGTCCTAATTTGCCCTAGAATTCGCCTATTGATCACAAATTCCACAAGCTAGGGTTAGGGTTTTCACCTTGTCAAATGAATAGCTTCTTAATGATATAATCTTGAATTGAAACCTGCATTCACCACATGAACAACATTCCTCAATATATATATATTTGTTAGTATTAGACAATTGCATCACATTTATAGATTACCAATAATGCACCATATTATAACTAAGAGGAGGAACATGGTGGGTCCGCCCGAAGCTGTATGCCAAGCCTAAGAGAGTGTATACTACAACCTCCCAGTTGGCGACTTGTACCTGCTTTCCCCATCCATGTCACAACCTCAGAAGACACTTGCCATCCTGTGGGATTGGGCGGAGGTTGCAAGTGGGCTTTTGGCTCTCTACCACTCCACCCCTGGCCCTTCCCACAGGGTGGGTTTCAAACGGTTAACATAATACAGTTTCAATCATAGAGATCCTTCTTTATTATCTATAAGTAACATGCATACATAGGCCAATGATTATGTATAGAGAAACATCTATTGTTCCTTTCTTATGCAAGACTATACTTATATAAATGTAAGACAATAAGTGGCAGAAATACACCTGTATATGAGATAGACCTGGTCTTCTTGTATATATATATATATATTTCTATGGTAATATGTTGTGCTGGAACTGCACAAGTTCCTTCTTGGATCTGTGGTGTTCCTTGTATTTCTGCTGTCCGCCTAATTAGTCTTTTGATCTGCTGTGTCTTGCACTCCCAAATGTTCTTGCTACCGATTGATGGTCTTCTTGCATTCACCCGTCCTACTTTTATACTTCCCAATGGTGAATGGTCATGCCCCTTCATGTCACGTATCCTTCTTAAGAGACCTGGAGTGATCGCCGCCTCTCTTTAGGATAATTAATGCTATTAACATTATCCTTGCTTAACTGTGGTGTCCTTATTAATTCGCTGCTTGGTGTTTATTCTCTTTTAATATTTATTGAATTATCCTCACATCTGGCAGATTGACGTGTATGATCAGATCAGCGATCTGAGTGTATTTCGCTTGGGCATGACATATTGGACAACTTGCAAGGATGTAAAATTGTGCTTGGTTGGGACTCGATGCCATTTTGGCAGTGGCAGGAAAAAAGGAGGAATAAGTTGTGAGACCCAATCCTAAAAGGACTTCAAAAATATTTGTTAAATGGAATAGCTTGATGGATATTTCTCCAAGGATCTTACTCTTCGTCAAATCAAATACAAAAATTGGTTGGTATAGGAATTTGATTCCCTTAAAGAACATATTTTAGGATATGTAATGAATGTACATCGGCCTAATAGTTTTATTAGGGAAGCTAAAACTTGGGAGTAATTGTGAGTTGTATTGGACAACTTGCAAGGATGTAAAATTGTGCTTGGTGGGGACTCAATGCCATTTTGGCAATGGCAGAAAAAAAGGAGGAATAAGTTGTGAGACCCAATCCTAAAAGGACTTCAAACTATTTGTTAAATGGAATATTCTGATGGATATTTCTCCCAAGGATCTTACTCTTCGTCAAATCAAAGAGTAGGAGTTGTTAGGACTACGAATTGTACACCTTACAAATCCTTGTAACAATTTGATATTTCTGATGTGTTGTAAGTTGGCTGCTCATGGAATGGGATGCCACCATTGGAGGAATCCGTGAGATTCCTTGTATGACAGACTTTGCCACTTGGCTTGTATGATATGATAGGTGTAAGAGAACATTGATAGGAGGGATTACTTGTGGGATTAGTTGGAGCATCTTTGACCGCTCTTTTTATCCAATTGTAAGAGTATCTTGTAAGAGGTTAGAAGGCTCCAATATGGAGTATTTGGATTGACTTGTTGTCTCTCTTATTTGTAGGAGTAAAGATTCTCACTTGGGAGTTACATTGGAGGTGGGTTGTATGTGATGCAGGAGCATCCTTGGATTGGCATAATCTTGCATCACCCAAAAATCTCAATTGCGTAGTTCCCAACTTAACTTGTGAACACATCATGTTTTGCAGTATTTTGTCGTGCATAAGCCTAACTTGCATGTGTGTGTTGTTTTGTTTTGTCTCGCAATTTTCAACAGAGTGTATAATACAATGAAAATAAGCACTTCACGCTTATTTAGTGGAGTGCAATTACAAAGCACTAGAAAATCCACTTATTCAGTGGGGTGAGAACATACATCAATGAGAAATAACAGAGCCCACTAGTGGTACTGCCATCTAGTGTTCACTATGATCTTTCCAAAGCAATACAACTCATGAAATTGTTGCAACACTCCATAGTAAGCTTGATAGCATGAGTAATCAATGTGATCAAGAACCCAACAAGTGGTATACCTCAAATGGCTAATAATAATGTAGGTCGCTGGTCTGATATCAATGGTAACACGCTGCAAGTAAGTCTGGACAGTAAGGAAAACACCCAAAAACACCACCAACTCGATCCCAACACACCACAAACACACACAGGTTGATACACCTCAAAACAGCTCCAACTTTCACCAAATCTCCCTAGAAGAAGGATATATCAATCTAGAAATTGTATTCAAGCATACGCAAGTCTTGTCACTGGTACACCAGGTACAATGTCTCAATATCAGTATAACACCTCAAAAATCTTCAAATTTTAGTGCTAGAGAGTTTGGAAATAGTAAGGATGGTCTTAGCACCCCTTCACAGGAAGAAACCAGGCTCATAAACTTAGCGCTTCATCCTACAAACATTACTCCCCCTCCTCCATTGACATGGTACAGCCTGTACTAGATTGTACGACCAACTCTATTGCTTATAGCATCTTTTGCAACATGTACAGCCTGCAAGATAGGAGAAAGGCGACCAAATAGAATATAAAGGAAATCAAACACTCAAAAATATACCCACAAAAATGCTACCAATAGAGATGGTACGACCCAACAGCAAACAAAGTCCTGCAATCGCCCTTAAAACACAACAAAATCTTCAACAATCTCTTCTCAATAGCAACCTATTGTTAAAAACACATAAAAACATCCATGAGTGCAACCCAAAAATTGAATCTTCACTTGCAGCTCACTGGTGATCTTTATATGAAACCACTCTATCCAGCTAGGAGGGTTTTCATCCCTGAAACTAGCAATTCCAAGAGGGTTTTTCTCCTCAAAAAATTATGGAAGAGCTTAGGTTCTCTCCAACAACAAAAGAAAATAACATTTCATGGCTAACCTTTCAAATGAGCTCTCAACCTCCTTTTATAACTTTTATGGAGGGAAAATAACAATAATAAAATATAATAATCCCCTTTTCCTCGACAAAGACCTTTTTGATAAATAAATAATAATTCAATGTGCAAAAAGGCCCCCATACCTAGGTGTCCGATTTGATGCACAACTTAAACACCTTTTTGAATGAAATATTACACTATGCTGTCCTTTTAATATTTTCAACATTAGACAACTTAAGTGAATAATATTATAATTGTTTAATAACTTAATAATTTACCCAAGTTGCGGAAAGTATAAAAATATTATAACTATGCAATTTGACCATACCAAAGTGATCTTGAGGTCATGGGATGATGAATATAAGCAACTTGGTGACTTTCTAAAAATAGCAAACTCATCCATGAAGTTTGGAGAGGTCCAAAATGGTCAGAAATCAATTATGAAAACATCAACGGATTGCATCCCACCAATTGAACTCACTGCCATGATCAACAACTCTGCTAAACTGATCCTATGCTCTCCAAGAACTTTGGAGTTCTCCCTTACCATTTAGCCTACTAAACCGATCCTATGCTCTCCAAGAACTTTGGAGTTCTCCCTTGCTCACCAATTAGCCTATGGGAAAACTCAGAAAATAGGCTAATTGTCCACAAACTGATTTTGCTTAAAATGGGGACATTACAAATCATCAAGGCTGATGAGGGGTGCCACTAATGGACCCAAATTTGAATGTAAAATGGTAGAAAGCTTTCAAATGGTTCTCATTATGAGTGGGCCCATGCTAGGCCTCCAACCTCTATATAAGGTGGGCAATTTCATCAGTTTGGATCATCTTTGGACATCATATCATTGGGCCCTAAATTGCAAAGTTGAGCATATGTGTTCACTTATTGTATTTGAGGAGGAAAAACCTTAGGTTTTTGAGGCTAGTGGATGAAACTCCATTGGTTTCTTGGAGTTTGAAGGACAAAACCCCCTTGGATTCTTGAGGGCAACTTCACATAGAGTTTCATCTGCACTTCAAGCTCAGTGGGGTTTTCAATGTTTGGATTTTGGACATTTCAATTTTTTTTTAATATATTTGTGATCATTGTAATGTTTGTTATCAAAAAACAATTGAAGCAAGAAATTTTTTTAACCATTGAATGAACTATTTGGATGAAATACATTCTTCTAGGTAGTCTATATGAGCAAATCTATCTGAATGTGTGATGAGTCTTTCATATTTAATCATTTTGGTTGAAACTCAATACAATATTTCAGATCTGAATGTTTTTACATAAATATTTAGCGAAGGGTCATTACACATAAATCCAAGGCTTGTGATGGAGGATTGTATGGTTGTTAGGGTGCATGAACATGCTACCAGTTTTTCTCTAGATAGTGTTGAAGATCTTGATAGCACAACTATACTCCATTGTATTGTAATCTTTGTTTTAAGATAATATAATATAACTAGTGCTATTGTTGCTGGTTTATTTCTGAAAGAGTTTTCCTAGGGTTCATGTTGTGTTTTGTATCTTTACTCTATTAAAACTTATAGTGATTTAATAACTTTTTGGATTACACTCGTAATTAGATTAGGTTGCTTTCTTTCATTTGTTATTCGAGTTAGAGTCACTTGTTTAGATCCATGGGAGGAAAGGGCATTTTGACCTTGTTATTAATCTTTGTTTCAGTGGGCATTTCTGCATAGGTGAATCCTTTTCAATCACAAATAATGACTAGCACATCAAGAATGGAGATTTAAAAGTTCAATAGACAAAACTTTGAGCTTGGGAAGCCAAGATGGAAATCTTGTTGGTGGTTCGTGATCAATGGATTGCAGTGACTAGTTTCGTTCCTCGAGATATGGATGTAGAGAAGCATGCTAAACTTGATTGAAAGGCTATATCTTATCCAATAGGGTCCTATTGTGTTTAGTGCCTATATTGGCAACACAAGATTGTTTCTTGAGGAAACAAGTGTGATATGCAAATCAAGACTTGGTAAGAAAGAATTGGTTTTAACTCCTATTTTGATCAGCTTTGTAGATTTAATTGAAATAAAAAGCCATTTTGGGAAAAGCTAAGGGATGTGATTAGAACCTAAAAGTGAGATTTCTTGAATAGAACTTAATAGGTTTGAAATCCAATTTTGAAGGTTACAATGCCTAGATACATCTAAATTTCCAAATAACCAATGGTTTGGCATTGGGTTCTACCCAACTCTAATTAATCATCAATTATCTCCAATGGGTCTGATATCTTGATTACTCCAAGAATGTCACACTTATCACAATCTCATGCATATGTTTTGAACACTTGGCAAAATCTCATGCAAATTATTGGAAGATCCAAGGCCGTCCTGAGATGCATAGTACTATTGTCACCACTGTTTAATAAGTAAAGAAGATTTTAGAAGGTGAAGGTAATCTTTTCTTTTTTGGAGAAGTGATTTATGGTGAAGTGTGAAGAAATGAGATTGAGTTAGTTATCTAGAGCATCAATGTTTATAGTTCCTTCAAAAATAGGGTATGCTGGAGGTAGAGCTCTTTGGAAAATGTTGCATGTGTTCAAGAACATGGGCAAAGTGATTAATGGTACTTTCCCTATCATGTGCATATTGCTGTTCCAAATCTTTCCGCTGCTGTTTAACACATCTATTATCATTCTCAAGACCATATCCATAGTCTGTGTTGTTGGAGTTTTATTTGCCATCTTGGGTCATTGGATACAAAGATACATGGAAGGATCATGAATCTTGAGCCCCAGAGTCCCATAGTTTGGCCTCATATGGATGGGTATACAAAGTGAGAAATGATACAAATATGAACTTGAATGACACTAGAAGGGATATAAAGTGTGTATGCTCTAACACCATTAATCTAGGCCTAGGATGGTGCTCAAAGGATAGACACACTTAATGAACTAAATGGGCTACGATAGAAATGTAAATATGAATGGTAGAGGTTGAGAACTATATTAGAGTGCAAAGAAAGAGGGGAAAATGAATGTTAGAACAAGCTAGGGGTGCCAAGGAGGATTGTGATGGAAAATTTTATTATGCACGAGTTATGTACATTATCCAAGAGGTTGGATGTATTGAATGCCTAGGCTATTCTCTTGTTATATTTCCAAGTTGAATTGAGCTGTCCTCTTACAAAGAATGGTAGCACATGATTATAGTAATATATATAAAGGAGGGTCATGAACGATTTGACAGTTACAATAGTGCTGCTCCACCAAGTTTTGGCAAGATTCCTTCGTATAGCCATTATTTGGGAATGTCATTGGAATTGATTGCACAAAATATTTCTATTAGAACAGCTACCACTGAATGTGTGTGGCAAGATTTGCAAAAATTTCCTAGAAGTTATCATATGCACTATAATCGACTGAAATCTCATATCTTTAATATAATTATGTGTTTAATTTTAAACTAAGTTGCAGAATTGGAATCAGGTAGGGGTATGTGGGTATGGTACGATGGTGCGGCAAAATTTTTCGTGGGGGTTGGGTACGTTTGGGTACATTCATACAGAAAACATAAATATATACTTTAAAAATTAAATGTATTAAAAATAAACATATTAATATTTAATAATGATGTATAACTTATACAAGTTTTTAATTTTTAAATTTTTATTAATTTATAATTTTATTATATAATTATTTATATATGATTGTTTTTTAGATTGCAGGAATCGAAATCGGGTAGCCGCCCCCCTATAAACTATAGTGCGCCTAGTAAATTTTTTTCACATGACCAGCGACATTGGCAAAACATGCCCTCCGCTACCACGGGGACGGTGGGGAGACTAGACCTCGTGACCTCTTGCCTGCAATATTTATATATAATTTAATAAACAATATATTAATATAATATATAATAGTTTATTTTAATAGATAGTGAATGACCTTATCAATTGAGTCCCCATTATAGTGACCCATTGGTCAAGTGACCCTAGTGGGTAGATATCTCATAACTAGGTCTTCTCCCCATCCCTTCTCATCACAACCCTATCCCCAGGTTGTGAAAGAAATAGTCTTAGTGATTAGGGAATCAAAAAAAATATCACTATGCGGACCAGATCCATCCTACCCACATATTGTTTATTAAATTATATAATAAAATTATAAATTAATAAAAAATTTAAAAATTAAAAACTTGAATGACCTTATCAATCGAGTCCCCGTTACAGGGACCTGTTGACGTGGTTTTCACGACCGTACCAACACAGAATAAAGTTTCCCAACAGATACCCTATCCTCTCTTGAACAAAGTTTCCTGCATGCTAAGATTGTGAGATAGATCATACATTTAACTCCAAGGTTCCTTAAATGCGAATAGTCTCAGTTGGCTTGATGTGATTTTGCTGGTATTTCAAGGGGACTTACACAATTGTTCGATAGCTGACAACAGACAGTGGATCGAGGGATTTCATGTAATTCGAATGATTTGGAAAGTGAGCACAAGTTTCCTAATTCTAACTAGAAATGAACTGAATTTAAATGAGTGTAGGGCCTAAGGAGTCTATGTTCTACTCTAAGGCGTGGGACATGGGGATCAATTCTTACAGACTTCAACCAAGCTCCGTTTTGCCTCACTTTGGACAACTTCCGCGAAACTAGTGCAATCTTCAGAGGAGTGACTCAAGGTGTTCAGATCACGATTTAGCATGAAGACACCTTCACAACGATGCATGCCAACATATAAACCATAATCGAAGTTAAGTTTCACAAAGTTCCAGTTGACCACGCAAGGCGAATCCACCGTCAGGGAGCCCGCTAGTGGTATGGACAAGCGAAGTCTTGTTCAAATCGAGCACCACATTCCACAATTGCTAAGTACTTGCATGAAATGAAATCTACTTTACTTTAAGCTACTTCAAGATGCTACGTGAATTGGAAGGACGAAGAAGCCTCAACAACTACTCATAACAAAGAAGATATCACCATCAATGAAAATTCTTTTATTATGAAAGCATTCATGACAACTTCTTACAAAGTATTCAATGGGAAGACTTTCCTTCCTCTTCAATCTAAACTATACTATCAACTATCTAATTGTCTTCTACTCCTTCTCTGCTATCCTAACTCTGATCTAATTCTCCTTCTAATGAGTACAAATGAGGGGGACTTCCCCTTTTATAGATAGCCCAGTCCAACGGACGGCTTAGATTACAATCGGTTGGATGGCCAGGATCGCGCCACCTCAGCCCTAAACAAGATTCGCCCTAAAAACCGCCACAATGGAGAGTGGGGCAATAAATGAGCCATTAATGGCCACCACCCTTCTAGAAGATTCCCGTTTGTAGACGCGTTCACATTGTTCTCGATCTTCTTTCTTGACATTGTTCTTCAACTTCTTCTTTGTCACTTGAGCTTTGAAAACATTTCTTCTTTGTCAGTAAGTCTCAACACTTAGCCATTTTCTTGTGATTTTTCTTCCTTCAATGTTGGAATGTCATGTTGGATCACTTTAAGTCATCACCGCTTGGTCTCGACATTCTTCCTACAAAATAAACAAGGAGAAGGGTATTAGAACACTTCATAATATAAACTCAACTTACTTACCAGGATTTTCACGCTCTAACTTCCAAGCGTTCGTCGTCTTCACTTGCCAACTTTGCGTTCAAATTCTTCATGCCTTAGCCAAATTTTCAACCCATCTTGCATTCTGCTTGGCGCACTTCACTCTGACATTTCATCTAACTCAGGCTCGAGAAAAATCCTTTCATCAGGAATTTGATCAAAAATCATCTAGGCGATCGCCTTCAAATTCATCCACCAAGGCAAATTTCATCTTGAAAACACGTTTTATTCCTTGCCTTAGAAATTTTTTCAAATTCCTCTTAGGAAATTCATCAACCTAGTGCCCATTTAAAATATTTACCTCGGAATCCTTGGCAAGTTGTGGAAGACCTTAAAATCCATTCCTCATCGATAATCATCAATACCCAGAAGAAAATTTTCTTTAGAATGCGTCGAACTCATGGGTGTACAACGAACGGGTTCATTTGATTTTCTTGAATTTTGAACCTTTAAAAATATTTTTTTTAACAAATTTAATCCCGTTCTTCATCTCTGTGAACATCCTGTTGCTCTGACTTAAAAATGTTTTTGGCAACCTGTGCAGTTGGCATCCTTCGACAATTTTGCTCACGTCTTGAGAAATTCATCACCTCTCCAGACTTAGGCATTTTTCTAAGGAAGAACATTTTGTGCCTTAGAAAATTTTATATCACTTAGCATTTTGAAAAATTTTCCCTTAGAAAATTTTATTCATTCCTCAATCCATTTTTCCTGTGGAGAAATTTTATCTACTCAGAGAAATTTTCAATTCTCTTAGAAAATTCTTGAAAGCACATATCCCGCCATGGAGAATATTTTACTTTCAATGCCCAACATATTTCATTCACACCACCCTAGGCGCACTTCACACTTGAAGAGGATATTTCTAACTTCAACGCCTAGCATTATTCATCAACCTTACTTAGAAAATTTTCATGAAGGCTCCTAGCATATTTTATCTTCCACTTACCATCTTGCATTTTATCTCACATTTGAAAGACATTTAAATTCCCATGCCTTAGCAATTATCATCAACACCTTAGGCGCATATTTAACTTGGTGAAGGATATTCGTCTTGTCTTTGAAAAAAAATTCTTAACACTTAGCACTTCCAACGCCTTACCACTTTGTTTTCACTTCACCACCCTTGGCGCGATATTTTCTCACACCTTGGCATTTTCAATGCCTAGCATTTACCTTTCTCCTTCTTAGGCTCATTTTTGATGTGTGGAAGAATGAAATTCTTACGTAGAATATTTTAGTAATTCCTCCCTAACTTGGGCGCATTTTGACTTGAAGAGGAACATTGTCAATTCTACCTTTGACTTGTGTCTCCATGTGCTTTCAACGCCTTGTCTTCTTCCTTCTCCTTGCATGGATACTTTGTCTTTTCCCTCTTTTCAATGAATTCGAATTTTGCATGGGTGTTTGTCTTTACATGCCCTTACTTGGGCGCATTTTGCTGTGTGGAAGAATGAAATCTTTGACTTGTTGACCTCTTTTGTAAACATGGCGCATTTCAGCTCTTGAGAAGGATGGAATCTTTTTCAACGCCTTAGCTTTTTGTCCTCACATGCCTTGATTTGGGCGCATTTAGGCCTGAGAGCAGGATGAAACATGTTGACTCCTTTGACCTCTTTTGTGTTGGGCACATTTGAGCATATGTGGTGGATGAAACTCATACTTAGAAAATTTTTGCATTCCACTACCTTGAGCTGGGCGCATTTTGGCATGAGAGCAGGATGAAAATCATTGACTCCTTTGACTTTCTTTCATTTGGGCGCATTTTAGCAAGGGTGAAGGATGGGCGCAAATGGAGGGTGGTGGAGGATATTTCCACACTTAGAAAAAAAAAAAAATTTAGCATTTTGCTTGCATGTGAGAGGGCGCATTTCTTATGTAGAGGAGGACGAATTTCTTTGACTCCTTTGACCTTTTGTTGCATGGGCGCATTTGAGAGGGGGAGGAGGATAAACTTTTTTCCAACGCCATCTTGTGACTCTTCGCCTACCTTATTTTGTCTTGACATGGCCCCATTTGGGCGCATTTGAGCATATGTGCAGGACGAAACTTGTTGACTACTTTGACTCACTTGCATTTTGGGCGCATTTCCACCTATGTGCAGGATGGGTGCATTTGGAGGGTGGTGGAGGATAACTTCAACACTTAGAAATTTTTTTAACTTTCATGCTTCAAGGTGGGCGCATTTTGCCATAGCTGCAGGATGAAAAACGTTGACCTCTTTGACTTTTCTGCTTCATGGGTGCATTTTGGCTAAGCAGGAGGATGAATTTTTAACTTAAAGTTTTCTCCATGCCTCTTCATCATCTTGGGCGCATTTTCTGGTAGCTGCAGGATGAAGCCCAATACTTAGCCATTTTTCCTTGTTTTAGCCAGCTTCTCTGTGCCTTACTATTTATAGTAAGTCTCTCGATTTTGCATCTCTGGAGCTCAGAATGACTTGAAATTTCAAACACTGGATCCTCATGACCTTGTTATCCTGTTGACACTCCTATTTTTAGTTGGCCTGCTATTTTTAGCCCATTTCTGAAGGTGATTTACTATAAATAGTAACTGCTTGCTTCTAATATCTCCACAGCTCCGATTAACTTGAAATTTGAATGAGGCGCTCCTCACCACGTGACCTGCCTGCTGACATCAGCACATGCACCTGACTTGCTATTTTTAGCCTGTTTCCAAAATGACTTACTATAAATAGTAAGTGCTCCGTTTGACTTCAAATTTTACCAGCAGATAGCCTGAAGGATGCTGATCGCGATGGTTTACACCGGTTTTCAAAAATTCTGACTTTTTACCCCTCTTTTCAGGCTCCGAAGCTGGAAACCCTAATTTGTTTTGCATGCATATCAAATGATCTCCATTTGTTCTCGCTTCTGTTGCATTGCGATCAGCTTGTGATTCTGAACTGCTGGGAGGCGGCTGCCGGGATGCACCTACTAAAAATAGTAAGTTCCTTACTGAGTGATTATCTCCATTTGCATGTCATACCACTGCGAAGCTCTCAAAAAACCCATAAGGAATCATCCGACATGCAAAAGAAACCCTGACATGCAAACCCTAAAAATAGCCTCGGAAGGCTGAACTCTGAAAGTTGTTATCTCATTTTGCATGTTATACTGTCGCGAAGGTCTCTGAAAACCCAGAAGGAATCTCCAGACATGCACTGAAAAACTCTGCATCTAAGCCTTGAAATCTGCTCCGGAAGCTGAACTGCTAAAAATAGAAAGTTGTCTGTTTCAGCTCAAATTTTGCGCACGAGCAGTTTGATGTGTTCTGGATGCAGTGTGACTGTTAAAACTTCAAAATGGCTGGAAGATTGCCTATAATTACATACTTACTAAAAATAGTAAGTAGCCGAAATCGGATGAAAATTTGCTGAGAACCTGCTGGAAGCACACTGACCTCAATGTTAATCCCTGTTTTCAATTTATTCACTTTATTCGACTTCGGATTGACCAGAAGGATGGAAATCCTAATTTCAGACTTGGCCAAATTTCACGTTTAAACTCAACAGCGAAGAAAGTCCCCGGAAGGCAGACCAAAGAAAAGAGATAGACACAGAGAGAGAGAGGAAAACCAAAGCCAAAAAGACCAGAATGGAGCAAAAATTAGGGGTCCCCATCTTGAATGGGGTGATGTGTGAAAAGGTCACAACAAGACCCATTGGTCGAGTGACCCTAGTGAGATACGTCCCTTCTCGTCGCAACCCATCCCCAAGTTGGGAAAGAACTAGTCTTAGTGATTGGGGAATCAAAAACAAATATCACTATGCGGACCAGATCCATCCTACCCACATATTCTTTGGTTGAGGCCTAGTAATATAATATATAGTTTAATAAACAATATAGTAATATAATACACAAGTTTTTAATTTTTTAAATTTTTATTATATAATTTAATAAACAATATACTGACACCCCAATATGCTAATTACTAATACAATATTTAATATATAATTATATAATCTATTATATGATTTTATTATATAATTATTTATTTATAATTTAATAAACAATATACTAATATAATATATAGTAGTTTATATTAATAGATATTGAATGACCTTATCAATTGAGTCCCCATTACAGGGACCCATTGGTTGAGTGACCCTAGTGAGATACGTCCCTTCTTGTCGCAACCCATCCCCAAGTTGGGAAAGAACTAGTCTTAGTGATTGGGGAATCGAAAAAAAATATTGCTATGCGATCGGATCCATCCTACCCACATATTCTTTGGAAAAGGCCCTGATCGTCCCTCCATTTCCATTATCCAACTTGTCGTAAAAAATGAGTGCAATCAAAGACATTTTCAAGAATTAAAAATGTGGTTTAGGGTTTTTTTGAGGTCAAAAACAAAAAATCTGATTCCGCGCTACTTTCTTGCTGATTCCGTGCCGATTCCGATTTTGGGACATTTCTGTAATGTCCCCAATTTAGCTCTACGCTCTTCATTTGGATTTAGCCTATTTCCGGAAATCCGTAGGCTACTCAGATGTGCAAATTTAGGGTTTCCACTTTTAGTAAGTCTTGCTTCCAGCTCAGTTCAGCTTTCTGTTGGTTTTGAGGTGAACTTACTATTTTTGGCAATCCATCAGTTTCAGTTTTGGCATTGGTTTTGGTTATCTCCTTGGACTAAGTTTTATACTTAGTCAATTTCATGTTTTTAAGTTGTACCCCACGCCTAGGCTTGATGACTTAAAGTTGTTTTTAAAAAGGGGACATTAAGGGGTCTATTTGAGCATTTAATATTTTGATAAATGTTTTATTGTTGCAACTTGAAAATGGATGCCTAAAGGAAGATGATAAATATTTTATTAATTCAAAAATAAAGTGAATATGTGAGAGGTGGCGTCCTTGGGGAATTTGAACAGTTTCTTGTTGGAGTTACAAGTTGCTTCATTTGCCCAACTGAAGCTTATTTATTGATGCTTTGAGCCTTAATTCTTATCTTTGGAAAATATTGTAAAGTTATGCTGCTGGTTTGAAATCCAGAATCCGGCTAAGGGAAAACTTAGCAAGTTTACTCCATTCTTCGGGCCTGAAACTATGGTTCCCTAGATGGTCTATTGGGAGTGTGCTTCATCCAAAAGTACATATTGAGCATTATTGTGGAGTTTTGGTGAGATATTTCCAGTTTACATGTTGCTGGTTATTATTTGGCTGAAGGAGATTTTATATATACAGCTCTTTGTATGATTTTATTCTGGTTATGGGTATTTGTTCATATTGTTTCTATGCATGAGGTGACCCTACTTGGAAGTTTGCAGATTTTATTTTGCTGATTCTGATTTTTAAGGTGAAAATCGCCCCTCAAGAAGGTTGTACCATGCTGGGACTGCCTTGGAATTCGTGCCAAATGATTCTTTGAGTTTTGATGCAGTTTGTGGGTTGGAGATTTGGGCGCCTACACCTTAGAATACTTCTGCAATTTATCTCGCATCATTTGGAGGTGTATTTGGAGAGTTATGAACATTTCATTGATTCACAGTTTTCTGGTTTACAGTTTCAGTTTGCTGGTTTTTATTATCAGATTTCAATAAGTTCAGTTTTTAGCTTCAATCTCAGTATTTGAGTAGTTTAGAACTTGAAAGATTCATTCCTCACTTTTGCTCTCATTCTATCATTGTAACACTTGTAAATTGCAGATTTCTTAATTGTAAGGTTGTGAATTAGTAGTACTAATCCAACCATTGTTATTACTGCATTTACTTGTGCTTTCTAATGCATATACAATAACCCCTAGATGGTTTACTGCTAGTGAGGAGGAAATTACTTTGTATTTACATCTCTCACCCACTGTTAAGTGGTGAATCCCCACTCATGAGTGGATGCCTACCGCAGCGGATGAATTAGTTTGAATTGTTTGTAGTATTCCCCCCACTGTTTAAGTGGTTGAGCGGAAATCTTTATGGCTGGTTCACCGCCTCTTTCAACTTACAGTTGTATTTACTTTCAGTTATAATTTAGTTTCCTCCGCCATATGTTAGCACCTCGCCTTTCAAAGGATCTTGTGTGCACATTCTTGGCGTTGAGTGCAATTTCAGTTGATTCCTTTTTGAAGCTAACACTAATCCATTTGGCGTAGTGCTGGTTTGTGTTGTGAAAACATTGAAGAAAAATTAAGGGGCATATTTCAATTTCGTACCTGGAATCGGCCTAGTTTTTTGGCAATTTGGTAACTTAGATTTAAAAGAATTTGATTGATGTAGCAAGTGTCCTCTAGCAACTAGTTTAATTATGCAAAGTTTTATTATGCAAGAGTTATGTACCTTATCCAAGAGGTTGGATGTATTGAATGCCTATGCTATTCTCCTGTTTGACCACAAAGCTGAAATGAGCTGTCCTCTTACAAAGAATGGTAGTATACAAATTAAAAATATGAAAATCATAAATATATACTTTAAAAATTAAATCTATTAATTAAAAATAAGCATATTAATATTTAATAATGATGTATAACTTATACAAGTTTTTAATTTTTTAAATTTTTATTAATTTATAATTTTATTATATAATTTAATAAACAATATACTGACACCCTAATATGCCAATTACCAATATAATATTTAATATATAATTATATAATCTATTATATGATTTTATTATATAATTATTTATTTATAATTTAATAAACAATATACTAATATAATATATAGTAGTTTATATTAATAGCTATTGAATGACCTTATCAATCGAGTCCCCATTATAGGGACCCATTGGTCGAGTGACCCTAGTGGGCAGATATCTCATAACTAGGTCTTCTCCCCATCCCTTCTCGTCGCAATCCTATCCCCAACTTGGGAAAGAACTAGTCTTAGTGATTGGGGAATCGAAAAAACAATATCACTACACAAACTGGATCCATCCTACCCACATATTCTTTGATAGAGGCCCTGATCATCCCTACATTTCCATTATCCAACCCATCATAAAAAGCGAGTGTAGTCAGAGACATTTTCAAGAATTAAAAATACGGTTTAGGGTTTTTTTAGGTCAAAAAACAAAAAGTGTGATTCCGTGCTAATTTCTTGCTGATTCCGTGCCGATTCCGATTCTGGGACATTTCGTACTCGGAATCGGCTAGTGTTTTGGCAATTCAGTAACTTAGATTTAAAAGAATTTGATTGATGTAACAAGTGTCCTCCAGCAATTGGATTAACTAGTTAAAGGACTAGCAAATATTGGTTGGTCTAGTAATCCATTTGTTCTAAAACTTGCAATATGAATTCAAAAAACTTAACTTAGAACAAGTTAGGCGTGTCAAGGAGAATTGTGATGCAAAGTTTTATTATGCAAGAGTTATCTACCTTATCCAAGAGGTCGGATGTATTGAATGCCTATGCTCTTCTCCTGTTTGACCATAGAGCTGAATTGAGTTGTCCTCTTACAAAGAATGGTAGTATATGATTATATATATAAAGAAAGGACATGAATGATTCAACAGTTACAAGAGTGTTTGCCACCCCACTCAGTTTTAGCAAGATTCCTTTGTATAGCCATAATCAAGGAATGTCACTGCAACTGACTGCATGAAATAGGTCTGTTAGAAAAGATGCCACCAAATTTGTGTGGCAAGAATGGGGAGGAGTTAGATTTTTGTGTTACCACCACACGTTCTGTAGGTGATGACTATGCTGCTAATGAAGCCACAAAAGCCACATGTTAGTGCTAACAGAGTTATGCATTCCTGAGTGCTCTACATCCTCCTGGACTAAATATACCTGTTTTCTATCAAACTCCAACCCAGAGAGGTTATATTCAGGCTTAACCCACTGGCATCTAACCCACAATGAAATTCAATCTTGGACAGCCCAATGAGGATTCATATCTCAAGATCTGTACTTATTTCCAGGTAGATCTTTGCTAGAACTATTACCCATTTTACACTTGATCCAACAACAATTTTCTGATCAATCTTTCAAAAAATATAGTTCCCAAACTCTTGTTTACTCTCCAGCAGATTGTCTTCTCCATTCATTCCAAACAAGACAGACCCGTTCATCACACTCAATATTGAAGTATTAAAGATGATTTATTCTACAAATACCAGGATTTCAATTGGAACTTTTCAAAGCATTCATCTAATTAGTCCACAAGACAACCATTAAGTTTTTCTTAATCATGTGTAATGAATGTTGACCTCGATCTCCCCCCCAAATCTGACCTTCCCTCTGCTCTAGAATACTGAAGAGAAGCCAAGTGCCTAGAAACACATTGCTCTGTCCAAGCCTTAGTTGCAGATGAATCCAAAATTTACACAGCACCAACCCAAGCCCTGAACACTCTCAATGAAAATCAGAAAAGCTGATTTTATTATGGTAAATTCGAGTTGTATTAATGAAGTAAAGAGTCAAGTTCTTTATAGAATTTACAATAAGCAGATTTAGAAATAAATCTGGATGTTTCTAAAACAAAACAGAAGTAAACTAAAACAAAAGAATGGAAGAATCTAAACTAATAGATTACAATATTGAGCATTAATATATTAAGCAAATATTAATCTAATACCCTCCCTTAACGCTCAATCTATCAACTACACCAAGGTGCCCCCTAAATTTGATAAACTTACCCGGGCTCAGAGACTTGGTGAGAATATCGGCAGTCTAATCCTTTGTTGGAACATACTGCAATGCTACTGATCCATCTTCGACAGGCTGGCAGATGAAATGACAATGAAGTTCAACATGCTTTGTCTGTTCATGGAAGACTGGATTTTTGGTGAGTTTCAACACCCCTTGATTGTCACAGTACAAGGGGTAAGGTCCTGCTTGAGACATTTGCATGTCAGAAAGCATCCTTTGAAGCCAAACCGCCTCACAAGTTGCTTTAACAGCTCCCCGATATTCAGCTTCAGTAGAGGAGAGAGCCACTACCTGCTGCTTCTTGCTGGTCCATGTGACTGCACCTGTGCCCAAACTAAATACATACCTTAAAGTAGATTTTCCATCATCACCAAAACCTGCCCAATCTAAGTTTGTATAGCCAATCAACTTAGGATCTTTGCACCTTCCATATAGAATGCCAAAGTCGGAAGTACCTTTCACATATCTCAACACACGCTTTGCTACAACCCAATGTTCAGCTTTAGGGGCTATCATGAAGTGAGAGATGTAGCTCATTGCAAAACTAAGATCAGGTCTAGTGGCAATGAGATAAATGAGGCTGCCCACTAGTTGCCTGAATGTTGATTCATTCTCCATAGGTGAAATTGATTTGGCTGATAACTTTAGCCCTTTCTCCATAGGTGTAGTTGCAGGTTTGCAATCAGTCATCCAAAACTAGTCCAACAAGCTCTTGGCATACTTGGACTGAGAGATAAGGTACTGCCATTAGTCTGCCAAACCTCTACACTGAGCTAATAACGGAGGAGCCCCAAATCTCTCATGTCAAATGATTGACTGAGATTATGTTTTATCTCCTTAATTAGATGATCTGAGCTGCTAGTAATGATTAAGTCATCAACATAGACAACAAGCAACAAGATATCATTACCAGTTTGTTTGACATATAGATTAGAATTAGAAGGACTACGCTGAAAACCATGATCCACTAGGTACTTATCAATTTTCATGTATCATGCCCGTGGTGCCTGTTTAAGGCCATAGAGTGCTTTCACGAGTCTGCAAACTTGGCGTTCTTTACCAAGAACCTTGAAACTAGGAGGTTGCATCATGTAGACTTCTTCTTATAGATCACCATTCAGAAACGCACTCTTGACGTCCATTTGATGGACTTTCCAACCAAACTAAGTTGCAATAGCGAGGACAAGCCAAATAGTACTCATTTTGGCTGTAGGAGCAAAAGTCTCCTTATAATCAATGCCCTCTTTTTGTGAGAACACTTTGGCTACCAATCGAGCCTTATACTTATCAAGGGCTCCGTTAGCCTTATACATAACTTTATACACCCATTTGTAGCCAATAGGTTTCTTCCCAGGTGGAAGATCAGAAAGGACCCAAGTGTCATTCTTCAGAAGGCTATGATGTTCAACTTCCATAGCCTGTTCCCACTCAAGTATGCCTTTAGCCTCAGAATATGTTTGAGGCTCAGAGATGCTGTGCAGATTGGCCATGAGAACAAAATTAACAGTATTCTGCTGCTTGCTCTTCTTTCGAGCAGTTCTACCCTCGATCAATTCATCATCATGAAGATCACTAATGGTTTTAGCATACCATTTAGGCTGGAGAGTAGAAGTACTAATAGTGGAAAGAGGTGGAACAACATCACCAGGTGTGGATGGTATAGAATTAGCTAGATTAGGATCCAGATTTGGTGGAACATTCTACTGAGGTGGCTACTCAACTGCAAAATCTCTCCCATCAGGTGGACTTAGGGGAAGACAAACACCCAATTCAAAATCTTTTGGAGGTTGTTCCTCAGGATTCACAGAAGTAGAAGAGGGAAAGAAAGGCCTAGTAGTTTCATCAACCACAACATCACGACTAAAGATTAGACGATATTAATCTACATTAAT
Source organism: Sequoia sempervirens (assembly GCA_007258455.2). Classification (NCBI taxonomy): domain Eukaryota; kingdom Viridiplantae; phylum Streptophyta; class Pinopsida; order Cupressales; family Cupressaceae; genus Sequoia; species Sequoia sempervirens. Next base: position 214,927 of record VDFB02386429.1, on the reverse strand, counting down.
CAGCCTGTATGCTTTATGATTCTCGCTGTAGCTAGTGAACATGAGTTTCTGGCGTTTAGAATCCAGCTTAGTGCGCTTAGCATCTGGAACCCAAACATGAGCAGTAGAGCTAAAAAATTTCAAGTGGTTGACCTTAGGCTTGCGTCCAAACCAAGCTTCTTCAAGAGTCATCTTCTTAATGGCATGAGTAGGAGACCGGTTCAGAAGATAGACTACAGTATAAACTGCTTCAGCCCAGAATTTCTTAGGAACATGTCTATGCTCCAACATAGAACGATCCATTTCAGTAATGATGCTATTTCTACATTCTACGACACCATTCTGTTGAGGGGTGTAGGGTGTGGTAAGTTGGCGCTTAATGCCATGTGCAACACATAAATTGGAGAAGTCAAAAGAACAAAACACCCCCCCATTATCAGACCTAAGAGTAACTATTGGAGAACCAGACTCTTTTTCAACTAAGGCCTTATATTGCTGAAATATACCAAACACATTTGATTTGTTTTTCAATAAATACACACACATTTTTCTGCTGAAATCATCAACAAATAATAAAAAATACCTGCAACCAATAATTGAAGGAGTATTCATTGGGCCAGATAAATCAGTGTGAACCAATTGTAATACCTTGGAAGCTCACCATGAGTCACCATCTGAGAACGAAGTCCGATGCTGCTTCCTAGCCTGACAAGCCTCGCATACTCCATGATTTTGAGTCTGAATTGTAGGTAGGCCAGCAACTAAATCATCACGAGATAACTGAGAGAGATATTGCATGTTTAGGTGCCCACAATGTTGATGCCAGAGGTTGCTGATGGAAGTACTCTTGGCTGCCATAGTGTGCTCTTGAGAATCACCAGAATCAACAAGTCTATATAGACCATGATCCTCAAATCCCTAAACGACTGTAGTGCGAGTCTCTCTATCAACAATGCTGCATGTGTGCATGCTGAAAACAATATCAAGCTAAGGAGAGTGAGTCATAATCTGACTAACAGAAAGTAAGTTCAACTCCATGCCAAGTACGAAGTATACATCAAGAAATATTAAATTTCTCCCTCCAGAATGAATCTGCATGTTGGCCTTGCCGACAACAGTATACTCCTCGCCTCCTCCAAAGATAATGAAATCTCTAAATGGCGTGTACTCAATGAACCAATCCTGGTGATGTGTGAAATGTCGAGAAGCACTTGAATCAATATACCAGGCAAAAGATTTAATAGGATTTGCTGGACTCTTGGCCATAAAAGCATAGAATGCAGACTCCTGCTTAGTGTGCTCTGCAACATTGGCTTTAGGCTTAGACTCTCCTTGCTTGTTTTGTTTAGAAGCCAAGCGTTTCCGGTAATCTTCATGTGACCATACTTATGACAATAGTTGCACTAAACATTCTTCTTCTTGGAAGAATCCTGGGATTGCGCTTGACTGGTCTACTGAGAAGGCTGATTTTTGCCTTTATTCTTCTGAATGGTCTTGGCAGGAATGCCTGCTCTAAGGAGGACGAACTAGCAATGCTACCGAACTGTTGTTTCCAACGATCCTACTGCAGAAGTATGGTGCAAAGATTTGAAAACTTTAAATCAACATTAGCTGAAGTAATGTTGAGAGTCTCAATAAAGTGCTCGTAAGATTTTGGTAGACTTTTCAAAGTGATGACTACCATATCTTCTTCCTCCATTTTTCGACCAATAGCCTCTAGCCGATCACAAATGTCCTTGATTTTTGTCAAGTGCACCTACAAAGTTGTCTTCTCATCCATCATGATGGAAAACAACATGTTCTTCAGAAAGAACACACGGATTTTGTCGTATGTTTCATGAAGATCTTTCAAATGATCCCAAATTTCTTTTGCTAATTTATCAGACGGAACTTGAGGTAGCTAGTCATCAATGATAGATAGTTTAATGAGCATCACAACTTCTCGATTTTGCTCATCAAATTTTTCTTGACCTTTGTCTCCCGATGCAAGTCATGTCTTGTTGCCCAGAATAATTTGGTCAAGACAGAGATATTCAAAAGTCGTCATCATGCGTTGCTTCCAAGTGTTGTAGTTTTGGCCATTAAACTTCTGATAAGGAAGCATTGAATAAGATTCCTTTACTGACCTTTGATGAAAGCGGGAAGATAAGCACCAGATCATGGGTGCATAAACTTGACACATTCCTTTCCTTGAAACCTATGGAGGAAGAAAAGGCTATAAATTTGCTACGATGCATCTGGAGGGTGTAGCATATGATTGGTGGCGCCATGGGTTGGCATCACAGGATCATGCCTTGATACGTTCATAAGAGGAGTTTGTCAATAAACTAATAGCACATTTTGACCAGAAGGATGTTGAGGTTTATTACAGGAATTTGGCTCAGTTGAAGCAGGTTGGTCATGTTGAGGCCTACATCAATGAGTTCTTGAAAATAGCAGTCATAGTACCTGATATGACTGAGAGGCGAGTTACTATGTTGTTTGTCGAGGGTTTGAGTGACAAATTGAAGGGTTTAGTGAAGGCTCGTAAGCCTAGTACACTACATGACGCCATTGGCCTAGCTCTTGATTTGGAGACTACACCTCCCCTCTAGCCTCAAAGAAAGACCTCCAGTGAATTTCAGTCAAAACAAAAGGATTTCAATTAGCAAAAGAACACTCCACCGAAACCTGAACAAGAATCCAAAAATGAACTGTGCAGGAAAAATTTATGCTCCACCTGCAAGGAGCCCTGGGAGCTTGGCCACTGTTGTGAAAGGCAAGGTGTATTACATAGAGGTCCATTTTGATAGTAATGAGGAGGTGGACACGAGTTCAGATAGTGATCATGAAAGCGACCACACAATGATGCTAACATGGGAGATATGGCTCATGGTACTATTGCGGCACTATCTGGAGTTCCTAAGTATCATCTTTTCAAGTGAGAGGAATTCTTAAGGGATAGTGGGTCACTTGTTTGATTGACAGTGGAGCTACTCACAACTTCATTGACGAGGGATTGGTTGTGAGGAAGGGATTGCAGGCTGAGGAATTTCTAGGTTTTAGGGTTATGATGGCTAATGGCTGATGGTTTTAGGGTGTAGTTGAATGATTATGTGGTCACCAATGATTTTTATGCGGTTGGGATTGGTGAATCTGATGTTGTTTTGGGCATTTAGTGGCTTTAGTCACTTGGGAGATATATCTAGGATTTCTAGCAGATGGAGCTAGAGTTCATAGCGGATGGGAAGAAGATTGTATTGAGAGCTTTAGCAGATGGTGCTCCAAGTGTAGCGACAACAAAGAGGATGGAGGCTCGTTTTATGGATGATGAAGTAAATGATTCTACATGTTGCATGACACTTTCACTTCCAAATATGAGTCATCATCCTTATGAGGATTTGGAGAGCATGATAATCAGAGTAGCGCAGCGGGCTTCTGCGAAGACTAAGATATGTGATGATGAGTTTTCTGATTACATGTTGAGAATCATTATACTACTTTCCAGGAGAAATAAGGTGATGTTATTTGCAGATTTTGTACAGTGTTGTGTTTCAAATAATAGAGTTTGCAGATTTTTGAGATTTATATGGGATCCTGGAAGTTGGTGTGGGTATGCAGGTATCAATTGCTTGGGACAAGCAATCTCTGGAAAGGGAGGACTATAATGTCCCTCTTTGCTTGATGACAAATCATAAAGAAATTTCTATCCTTTTCATTCTCGGAGGATAGAAAATTGAATGTTTACTTAGGGAATATGAGAATAATTAAATTAAGGCCAAAAAGCTATAGTTCAAATGAACTTATTTAATTATTCGTTATGATCATTGATGGGGCCATTTTAAGTGAAGACTTATTATTTCTAGGCGTCACCTCTTGGGGGTCAATAAATTAAAGCCTAAGTCTAATCTTTTTGCAAAGGACGAATTATTACAATGAAAATAAGATTTCTTTAAAGGCATCGATGGCTTTTTAGTGAGGATAAGAATTGGGTCGATGAAAGGATAAAAGGACTGGAGTTGATTTTGTGAAGCATTCAGAAATCCTTTTGGTTTGATAATTTTCTCTCAGCCGAATTTTGGAGAAGGATTTCCCAGGACGAAACCCCTGGTTTCGATGTGTGTGGGACAGAAACCCCAGCTCAGTGGACGTTGCAAGCATTCACAGTGAAGAATACAGAAGGAGAAACTCGTCAGGATTAATCAAGGAAATCGCAGCTGTAGATAGGCGATGTGCAGCCCAAGACATGGACAGATTCGCTGAGATAAAGACAAAGGGAATATCCAATCACAGATTATTTTAAGGAGGGCGCAGCAATAAAGATAAGTGTCTGCCACTGCAGGAGCCTACATGGATTTTAATTTTGCAGATGAAGACAAATCGTGGAAGATTGGGGGGTTGTCGGTTCTTTTGATCATTGAAGAAAAAGAAAAATCTGTTACAGCCCTACATAAGACAAAATAAGCAAGTGCAAACAAATAGATAAAGGGAGTTTAATTTAATCGCAGCTCTCCCAAATAAGGTAAAGACAAAATCTGAGGTGGCAAATAAGATGGGTGCAGGATAGGACAAAATACAGGGGCAGAAAAGACAAATCTGAGTCACATAATGGGAACGTGGGAGCTAATTGACAATTTTGAGGTTTATAGACCTGTGTATTGAAGCGTCCTCTTGCTGCTGTGACTTAGTTTGGCCCAGCAAACAATTTCCAGGTTGGGATTTACAATTTATACTTGCTGGTTAATGTTTATAAAAACTTAGAAAATGGTCTGTATTTGATGAATGAACTACTGTGAAATGTCCTGTGTGTATATATTCAGATTTTGAGCTTAATATCAATCTGAAACAAGCTACAGTTTATTCTGATTTATATATTTATTTTTCTTCTAAATGCTCAATCTGAAATCGTATGATCTCAGACACTTCCTGATTCACTGATATCAGACCTACAGACTCATACTGTAAACCTTAATAGTTGTTCTTTTCTGAGTCAAAACTCTCATATTTCTGCACTATAATTATATCCAGTTTGAACTCACAATGGTTGAAGGTTATCTCTGTTCACATACTGTTGTTCAGTCATAAATATGAAAAGTGATTGTCAGATTGTATGCTGATTCCTATTTTGAAAGCTCCATTTTTATATGCATTGCAAAGTTACTAGTTTGATAAAGTGGAACACCTAACAAACTGAAAATAATCGAAAAAAAACTTCATCTCATCAGTAAAGGGATATTACGCAGAAAAAGAAGCCCGCGATTTTCAGAGGATAGCCAGGAAAAATTGAAATTATTCCCGCTCTGATACCATATTATGGTAAATTCGAGTTGTCTTAATGAAGTAAAGAGTTAAGCTCTTTATAGAATTTACAATAAGCAGATTTAGAAATAAATCTGGATGTTTCTAAAACGAAACAGAAGTAAACTAAAACAAAAGAATGAAAGAATCTAAACTAATAGATTACAATATTCAGCATTAATAAATTAAGCAAATATTAATCTAATAGATTTCTCTGGGCCAGAAAATTGAAGAGAATGAAGCCCTAGCGGCTAGCACCACTTATAGGTGAGTGTGTGGTAAACCTAGAGATATTTCAATCACAGCAGGTTGTACTTCAACAACAGGTAGAATGCATTGTACTTATATAAAAGATCCTGGAATTTCAGCAAGGAAGGGTCCAAACTCTGGGAAAGAGCCTCTTCTATGATCCCATTCACAAGTTGATTGAAGAAGTAATTACCAAACAGCCAGCCAAAGCTCCAGCCCCATAGCAGAAACCAACCCTCGGGAATCAACTCTTGGCAAGCCAGATGACAGTAGATGATTGTCAGGTACCTGTGTTTTAACTTACCACCACTCAACGACTCAACATTGATTCCAAGGCTTCCAATTCCAGCCTCACTGCTAAGCAACAAAGGACATCCAAGTGATATGGTAGCTGTAGCTTCACAAGAATCTCACAATGCAGAGACATATCTCAATGGACATGATTTTAGCCATCTGCTTATAGCAATTCTAACTACAGAATGTTTTTTTGTGTATCTTTGTTTTATTACAGCCTTATGGAACATACAACTTAGCTAGAAAATAGCACTGTCTGTGGACACTAGAGTCGAGATTCAATAATTTCTCAGGATCTCTCTTATCAACTTTAGATTCTCATCATCAAAATTTAATGGCATATTGTGTAATTACACTGTTACTCTGTTGTACATTTTGGTTGTGATCATCTTCTGATAAAATTTTTAAAATTTGAAACATTGGTTGGCTATTCCCTTTTGTACCACCACCTTTCTATTATGATAACCTTTTTCATAAAAAATACTTGGGCCTTTTTAACCTTGTACTTCTCTCTTATAACTGAATGTCGTTTTTGAGTTCCAGTAACCTATTTTTACTTTTTCGTGGACATCAATATCAAGTCTCTCTCTTTCTTTCTCAATTGAAATAAAATTATTCATCATCTTTTCTATTTTTTTTTTCCTTATTTCACATTGTCAAATCTGTGTATGCTCTGTTTGCTATAATTTAGGCTTGAAAGGGTAGCCCATTTACCTTTGATGCTTCACTTCAAAAGTCTGCTTATCTTCATAGTGTGTGTATTCCTGTGTGGAAATTTTCAAGGGACTTTCCTAACAGGGAAATTTGAATTGAGGAATTCTGAGGGATCAGAAGCAAGTCTGCAGCTGTTGGGTTTTGAGATAATTGTACTTGTTTTAGAACTCTTGAGGCAAAAAGTTATATGCCTGGTGTGGAGTACCATTCATGCAAGATGTGGCAATTCAGAATATACACAAGAGACACACAATTTTATGTGGAAACCCTTACAGGAAAAAAACCACGGCAAAATCTTGCTTGTATAAATCTTCTTACAACATTCGTAGGCACCAAGCCACTGGAGACACCAATCCCCACCACTGAGCAACAACTTAGCAAGAGACTCTAATCTCTTCAATAAGAGGTTCCGGCCTCATGATCTTCTCAAGTAGGAGGCTTCAACCTCCACAAAAACAATATGAGAATCTAACTTGCAACTGCCCTAACAGCTTCTCACAGATCTGCCAAATTTCCTCTCATAAATCTGCAATATAGTCTTCACAAAATCTGCAATAATGTCTTCACAAGATCTGCAATAATGTCTTCATAAAATCTGCTCATAAACTGTCATGATTTTGCTTTTGTTTCTTCTTTTTCTCCTCACCAAATCACTGCTATAAATCTGCTCACATATGGCTCGTAAATTTGCTCAAATAGCTTTTTATTTCTACTCTTCACAAGATCTGCAACAATGTCTTAATAAAATCTGCTCATAAACTGCCATGATCTTTCTTTTGTTTCTTTTGTCTCCTCACCAAATCACTGCTATAAATCTGCTCACATATGTCTCATAAATCTGCTAAAAAAACTTTTCATTTCTGCTCTTCATTTGAAAAATGTTCTTTGAAATTATTGATTTTGGAACCCTCTCACAACCTCTTTTTATATCTCCCAAAATGCCTCTTCACCCAAGGGAGGTGATTCCTCAAAAGGGGTCGGCCCTCTTTTTTTTTTTTAAATATTTATTCAATTTTCTTTTATTTTCCCTAATTTGGGTGCACCATCCAAAGGGGGATTGTCCCTCTCAGAAAAATAAAATTAATTTATTTTTAATATTTAAACTCACTAGAATTGGGTGCCTCAGTTAGGGGAGGTTGGCCCACATAACATAGCATTTAATTTTAATTTTCCTTAATAAGGTGGGTGCTAAACATAGATCTATGGGTCGGCCACCTTTGACATCAGGGACAATAATAATTTTTCCAACATGCATGCCCCAGGTAAGTAGCTTGAATGATAAATAGAGAATTATACATGGAACCGATATTACTTTGTACGAATAATTCATTTGTAATTTTTTCTTGTGTTATCTCTCTCAGGTACAGGAGCATATACATGGAACCAATATTACTTTGTATGAATAATTCATTTATAATTTTTTCTTGTGTTATCTCTCTCAGGTACAGCAGTATATACATGGAACCAGTACTTAGCTGTAACAGGGTTATACCCTATAAGGGACATTGGAAGTCTGAAAGAGACCCCTTGCCTTTGAAACAAGACATTATTTGATGTCTGTAGGTGTCTAGCTAGATTAATAAGGGAGCAGATTGGTAGCTATAAATACTCTTCTGAGTTTTCTTGCTGGGATCATATTTCATAATTAGTTTAAACTTTAACAAGGCAATAAAAGCTTAACAGTGCATTGAAGGAACGAGACAAGCTTAGCGAATGCTGTATAATAACGATGCAATCAATATAATCTATCTCTGATAAGGATTTAGAAGAAAAGTTGATTTTGCTAAATTTTTAAATTTACTTTTAAGGATGTTCAAAACCTTAACCCTTAGCTGTTGCATCTATTAATAGGTTGACGCTACAAACCTACAATACTGTCATTTTCTCCATCTCTTCTTCCTGTGTATGGTGACATTATGCTTGGATAAAGGCTAAATTGGTTTAGGATTTTACTAATGTGAAAGCCCTAGAAGTGTGCATAGAATGACCTCTTAGTTGCATTAAATGCTGGTCGAAAGTTAGGACAACCTGCTTTACTTTCATATCAACTTGATGATCCATACCCATTTATGTGGTGAAACTTAAAATTGTTCTGGGTCATGTTATAGGTATCTCTTTCTAGACGATCATGGCTGCACCATAGAGATGTTTGATTCACCTCTTTTAACCTTTTAGCAAAGCCGTTATACATATACCACATGAAATGTCTGAGGTCTAATACTATCTTATAGCTACATCACATGTTAATAATATATTACACTTTAGAAATTGATGCATTCATGTTCTCTGCACAGAGGCAAATTGTACTTTGTAGTTTGTACTTTATGACTTGAAAGTATATTTGATTGCTTATTACTTGGTGCAAGGATGCAAATGTAGACAATATGAATAATAAGAGTTCAATAGCGTTAATATATATTAACATAAATTTCCTTTTACAGCCATGTCCCTGATGAGATATTGTTTTAAATAAAATCAATGTTATTAGATTTCCACAATCCATAATAATATCAATAGTTGTTTCTGGATTCGATTGTGTGTAAGCTTTTTGAATCAACGTTTCGAATCACACTCCGTGATCCTTGAGCTCTCTATCCTGATGATGGATCACGGAGTGTGATTCGAAACGTTGATTCAAAAAGCTTACACACAAGCGAATCCAGAAACAACTATTGATATTAAATAAAATCATTTATTTCCCTTAGGAAACCATTATTGAGAATATCTATATTGAATTTCCTTTTAATACACTTTTTGCTTTGATATCTTTTCCTGATGTAATCATGTGACAAGCCTAATCTCGTCAATTATTATGCTTGAGTGTTGAACTTTATCATATTTTTAAAGCATGCAAAGTTTCTCGATATGTTATTTTATGCTAACCCATCAACAGAAATTTGCATGTCCAGCGAGCAACAATGAGATTGGATGGAGATTTTGCATTTGGATATGCAAAGGCAGAAGTTGGTGTACACAGATTAGTGCGGATCTCTCCATTTGACAGTGCAAAGCGGCGACATACTTCATTTGCTGCTGTAGCTGTGATTCCTATCTTAAATGATGTTTCTTCTGGGTTCCAGATCAATGAGTCCGATCTTCGTATTGAAAGGTTCCGATCTGGAGGCCCAGGTGGTCAGCATGCTAACACAACAGATAGTGCTGTTCGTATTGTTCATATTCCAACGGGAATCACAGCTACATGTCAAAATGAAAGGTATATTTTGAGAATCAGAAAACATTTTTTTATATATGTAAATCATATTTGGGAACAAACTCTTCAGCATTATTAAAGCAAGAGAATTATAGTAAACCTTGTATTTGTTATAAATCTTGAAACCAAGATGTATAACATGATTAAGTTGTCTAAGGTCCATCAGTTCTGGGCGTTTCTCAGTTTTGCGCTCAGATGCATTTGCCAATCAATAGTTGTAGGAAGAAATCTGCAATATCCAAAACAGATTTGCCAGAAACTGGGGGAACGTTATTTGGTATTTGGGATAATCTATGTATGATAAATTATATCTGAGATTTCTGTGTTTTATTTATTTCTTCCCTTGAATGATGGCTGATATGATCTAAATCCAGAGAGTAAATGTCACAATGGCTTTGGTATTTAAGCTTATAGATAATAAAGTGTGTATTTTAAAGAGTGTTCTTTTCAATGTTCCCTAATGATGCACCCCTAGGGTAAAAAGGGCAGAACCCAAAGTGGGGACATCTGAGGGGTGGTGGGATGGGGATGAAATGCCCCCCTGCTATCTTTTCAAGCGCCATGTGCAGGGGGGGCTGTCCTTGGGGCAACACTGCAATGTAGGTAGATTGTCCTTTATAGGAGGCATTCCCCACAGTTTAAAAGTTACGAAAGAAAACATTGTTAAGATTTGTAGATTTTCTTTTCATAAATGTTTTTGAGTTTTCTAAATCCTCATTATGGGAGCTAGAGGTCAGAGCTCTGAGGTGTATGGGCTTTCTCCATAGCAGACCTTATTGCAACTCTCCCTTCTAGAGTGGATTCGGTTTTGTGCTCCTTGCCACTCCTAAGAGATTTGTCCTCCTTTTTTGCCTTTGTGGGGTGGTGTTTGTGGTCCTTAGTTTTAGCTTGGGTGGTTTTTGTTTTTCCTTTATTGTTCTGTTATTTCTCCTTTTCGTTCTTTTGAATCAGTTATTGTGTTTCTCCTACCAGCAGTTATTGCTTGGGGTCGTACAGGAGCAAGTGTTGGGGTGTGGGGAGTTATGGAGGAGGAAGGGGTGGAAGTGTGTGACGGTGGTAAGGAAATTAATGCCATAGAACTTGAGAAATCTAAAAAATCGTACACGGAGGCTCTTAATTATGGTGATAGATACCCGGTTCCATAGGAAGCTAGGTTTGATGTTAGAGGTTTCAGCGATGGAAGCATTGGAGCAGGTCAGCAAGCCGAAGGAGAGACTGGTACGATGTCTCCCCTCCCTTTGAAAACCCTTCATGTTGTGCCAAATAAAGATACAATTGATGTCATTTGTAAGGAGGAAGGTAGACTTAAAAATGAAAATTCTTTGATGATTGGATATCAAATGTGTGGGGTAAAATATCAGGTTCGTATGTATCGTTTTGCCGAATGATACAAACAGGTCTCTTTGTGGTCCTTTTCGAGAATCATGGTATGCAAAATAGGGCTCTGAGTAAAGAATACTGGAATGTGGGGAAGTCAATTTTCAAATCTGTAGCTTGGTCTCTTAATGTGCTAAATGATGAGCTCCTAGCTTGCTCCATCCCCAAGTGGATAATTGATAAAAACTTACCTCCCCAACTTTGGGCCTTTATCCCATAGCTATGCTCTAATTTGAGGAGACCATAACCACACTATGCCACATGGATGCCAAGGCTTCAGTATCGCTTTCACCGGGTGTGGACATCCCATTAATTTGGGTAACAAGTGTAATGTCCCCTACTTGGAGTATGCCTGAATTTGCCTTAAGTGACAATTACACAGCATAAAATTGTTTTACAAATAGTATTCTATAGTAAATTATATAATAGATATTGAACTTAAGAATAAATGAACTATTAGCATTTATGAAATAATGAATAACAACTTAAACTTGAAGCCAATCTATAGACTCTTTTTCCAATAACCAATAATGGTAGTGATTGGAGAGGAACGTATGATAGGGCACCCAAAAAACTATTCATCACAATTAAGCCCAGGGGCGTGCTCATATCCCCCTTGGCCCCAAGTGGCAGGAACATCAACCAAGATAATTCCATCCAACTTAGGGTGGTGTACTTACATTGTGAGAACCTATACCGCCCTTCCGTAGCATGTTTCCTTCCCAACCCTACACATGATTGCTCAAAGAAAAAGATGTATATTATAGTAATATAAATAAATTCACTATTTCCCTTATTTATTAATTTAGACATAACATATCTCTCCTTATTGAATAAATTCACTATTTCCCTTATATACTAGTTTAGCTATATATATATTTATATGCCTATCAAATATTATACATTAAATACATATACAACCAAATGCATACCAAATACTTTCATAATCAATTTACTGATTTCTTAAAATGCCAGTTCAGATCTGACCCATTCGATCTGCTTAATTCATCCTAAATTGATGCCTTTTACAAATGATTTAACCTCCCTTATATATCCTCATATCTCCATGAAATGATGCACCCTTTGGAATAGACATCTCCTTTCCAAAAGTTATGACCTTTTTGTTTAAACTTAATTTATTTTATTCCCAAACCCTGCCTTAAACTCTTAGTTATTAATTATTTAATTCCTTGGAATCGCTGCATATTAATTGGTGCTGGTTTTGTTTAAGAATTGCTTCCTATTAAGAGGTTAATTAAAGTCTCCCTGGGTCAGTGATTACTTACTTTCTGTGCAGGCTGCGATCAGGGGGCATGACAACAAGTTGGTCATCTGTCAAATTGAAACTCTGGGTGGTTCAAATGCTTGCTTTCTCTGTAAGAGTGAAGGTCATCAGAAAAAGGATTGCCCTAAAATTAAAAAAGCTAACCCTAATTTCAACCTTGAATTTGGAGAAAACTCTAATGGGCAAAATTCTTATTCCTTGCCTAAGAAGGATGGGTCAGCTGAAGTTAGCTCCCTTGCAGTTGATTTAGAAATGGAAAATTTGGAGCCAATTAACCCTACTGTAAACTCATTTAGTGGGGATCAAATCCTATTGGCTCAAAATGAAACTATTGCTTGCCCTATTTAAAAAAAATGCACAAGAATTGGTGCTTGGTAAAATAAAGGAGTTTGACAAAGAGAAATAATGTGGAAAGCCTTTCAGAGGAATTCTCCCCAATACCTTGAGTTAAATGGAGAAGATAGGGATTTAACAAAGGAAATTAATCTTGAGGGTAGTAGTGAGAAGGTTTCCATGATGATGAAGAGCAAGAGAAATATGATCTGGGTAATCAAGGGAAAAAAGATGAAAAGAAGAATAGGAAACAATTAAGTAGAGATCTTTTAGAGAATGATTTGAAAAATAGAAAGAAGGGTAAAGATGAGAAAATACCCAAATGTTTTAATAGACTATACAAGAATTCAAAGGCCATCAATTCTTCTCCTAACATTGATGAATCTAAAATGCATTAGCTGGAATATCAAGGATTTGGAATCCCTTGATAGAAAGCACATTATTAGGAGATTTTTAAATAAAGTTAATTCTTCAAATATTCTTTTTCTTTAAGAGGTCAAAGCTATTGGTTTTTATTTAGAAACAAGCCTGAAGTTTATTTGGAAGGATGCCCTACACTTCTACTGTAATCATGAAAAAGGGAAAGGTGGTACTACTATTCTTTTAAGTAACAAACGAGTCGAGTATGTTAAAGATCATGGATCTTCTTAGTGTTGGTAATGTCGTAAAATTGCACCCCTTGCAATTTCACATACATCTTTGCATCCACTTTAGTGTCCACTCCCCTAGAACTCGTGTAGGCTCATTTTAGCCCCTGCATCAGCCTTTTTCCCTCTCAGGATGCTTTGGACCCCTTTTCAGCAGCTACCTTCGTGTGTCAGCTATGTGTCAAACCTTGTGCTTTTCTTGTATCTTTCGTTTTGTAGCATGATGTGTTTGGACACTAGCGCGCCGCGCTAGTGTCTTGCGATGTTTCAACTCTCAAATGACCATTTTCGAGCATGTTTGCCACTTGTCATCTACTTTTGTCGGTGGTAACGGCTCAGGATGCCTTGTAACCGCCCGAGAAGCTTCTTTTTGCTTCTCTTCTCTCCTTAAATGGTATATTTTCAATTCATTTGGTTTCCTGGCTTCTTTTCCAGCCTTGGCTCTAGCATTTCTCTCTTGTTATCTTGCTTGCACAGCTCCATACAGCATGCTACAGCAATTTCAAGCACTCTCAAGCTCTTACAGCACTCTTTGCAACACTCTTGGCTCTTGTAGCTGCTTTTGTCTCCCTTGGCTCTAGCAACTCTATCTCCCTTATCTTGTGCTTGCGAGCATTTTGGGATTTGACATATCCCCTATCCATTGCATCTCTCTATTTTGTGATACGAGTTCTCCTCCTCGAGCGGGGATTGTTTTTATCACTCTTGCATTCATTCCATTTCTATCTCTCTCTATTTATTTGGCTGTCCGTGGAGGTGGGAACACCAAAACGGGGTTTTGACTGAGGAAAACCCCTATACAGCCCCAAGATTTTCTCTAGATCTTACGCATGCAGGTATTGCAGATATTCACGTGCTAGAGGCTTCATTACTTGGGTTGCTGTAAGCATTTTCTATTTCTTATTCTTTTAGCTTATCTTACTTTACTTCAGTCCTATTGTATTATGTTATTTTCCTGTATTCTGAAAGTTCTCAGTAATTAGATTGCTAGTAGTCGCTTTGTTGTTTTTCGTGATAAACTTGCTTTATGGTCCGTACAAGATGCCAACGCGCCGCGCTATCGTCGTTTGGCTGAGAGCTCGTCAGTTTGTCCAGAAAACCTTTGCGATTTGCTCTTTCTGATTCTAGAACTCTCGCGTTGTTCCTTGAGGTAGTTTAGGGCAGTTCGCCCCTTGGGAATGTCTTGAGAATAAAGAGACTCATGAGTAGCGAACCCCCCTTCTCTACATTTTGGTGAACCTGATGTGAACACCCCTTTATATATATATATATATATATATATATATATATATATATATAAAGGACAAATCAAAGATTTATTCTTCCCCAAAAAAATTTTGAGGCGCTGCCCCGAACCCCATTCCATGCCATCAATAGTGATATACGCTGTCCTTCGGCCGGCTTGTCTATATCTCTATTTTAAAATATACTATCTTTCTTACTTTCCAACTTTGTTAAGAAGCTTCAACAAGTTCTCTTACAAGCGTGTGAAAGTAAGTTCTTGTCTCCTTTCTTATTATTCTTTGTTGATCCCTCTCCAGAGATTCCTTCTAAGGATATTTTGGCGCAAGAGGATGAAATCATTGATACCTTTCTTGATGTTACTCTATCTTCTATTCATTCCAATGCACTCTCTTTCGGAGATGATGCATTCGTGAATGATGAATCTCCCTTTCATTCCAATGCACTCTCTCCTAGAGATGATGCATTGGTGAATGATGTATCTCTTCTCTATTCCAATTCACTCTCTTGTAGAGACGTTGCATTTGTGAATGATGAATCTCATCTTTGTTCTGATGCACTCTCTTCCAAAGATGATGCATTAGTGAATGATGAACCTCCTTCCATATTTGATCCTCCCTGGATCGATGTTGAGAATGTTTCTTCGAATAATTATTCTACTAGTTGTGAGGATTATGTAAATGTAATCTATGTCTCTGCTGCTCGTCAAAGGCCTAAGAGATTGGTCATTTACCTAACTCCAGCTAGTCCTCCTAAAAGGATTTGTTCTATTGAGGGTGTCCCATTCGATAGCGATTCCCTTGATCTTTCTATGGCTCCCTCTTACAGAGCAGTAGCCCATACTTATAATAATAGAATGAATAAACAACCAAGCCTTCCTTAAGCACCTAAACCTACGACTAAAGCACTTGGTGATTATGATCTTGTCGAGCAACTTCAAGTTACTCCGGCTAAGATCTCACTGTGGGACTTGCTTTAGTCTGCTCCGATTTATCAAGGTATGCTTAAGGAAGCCTTGCAAAAGATCCTCTTGCTTTCTTCTGCTAGGCTGACGGATGCTAATGCGTTGATGGCTCATATTCGTGCAAATTTGCTGAATATTGCATTCTATCTGCAAGAACTCCCGCCTCCAAAAGTATAGAAGCAAGCAAATCGTCTAATGATTATAGTCAACATTAACGATATCAGCATTAGACGTACTCTTGTTGACGTTGGTTCTGCACTCAATGTATGTAGCATTGATCTATTGCCTAAGATTAATATTGATTCATCTTCTCTTAATCCTTCTTCTATTGTCATTCATGGGTTTGATAATGTCGGTCGACAAGCCCTAGGCACAATAGTCTTGCCTTTGAGGTTAGGACCCATTACCGTACCCACCCTTGTATATGTTATGTCAGAAAAGTTACCATATAACCTTCTTTTGGGTAGACTGTGGATTCACGCTATGGGTGTAGTTTCATCTACCTTGGATTAATCTATTAAATTCATTTGCAATAATCATGTAGTCATAGTCAGGGCTGACCCTGAGGCTATGCACTTATGTGAAATGGCAGTTGTCGGTCAGGTTTTAGTTATGCCTACTCTTATTCCTTCAATGTCTTCCAATGTGTCAATGTTTACTCCAACAGTACCTACTACAAACGATACTCTTGAGATAGATGTCCCTGAAGGAGATCCTTTTGAAGCAAGAAATCTTAAGTCTGCTCCTTCTACCTCTCCTCAAGAAAATGCACGTCTTGGTGATGATTGGGGTTCTCTAGACTTTACGGAATCCTTCAGTGGTGAATATAAAGTCAACCCGATCCACTCAAGCCTTCCAATATCATCATCCAAACCTGCTATGAAAGATGATTATTTTTCTGTATTGTGGGATAATGTGAGCAATAATTGTAATGTCAATCCTCCTCCTTTTGAGGAAGATGATCGCACTTCTATTAAAGAAGCTAATGTTGGCAATACTATCGAGGAGGTTGGTGGTGATCTCGTAGAGGAATATAATCCCCATTGTTGGAATCATAGTTTGAGGACTCTCCGAGTCCTGGAAAAGACTCTTGGGAGTCCCGAGTCCTAAGGCTCGTCAAGTCAACTCGCCAAGGACTCCCGAGCCGAGTCCTAGAGAGTCTAGGCTAGGACTCCCGAGTCCTAGCAATTGACTCGCGCAAGTCCTGGAATCAGATTCTTGAGTCCCAACTTAGGACTCTTGGCATCGCTTGGAAATAATGAGTATGAATGTTTAAAATTTGTTTTTTGTTTTTTTTTTCATTTGAAAATTTGAAACTATGAGTATGAATGATGAAATTTCAAATATTGAGTGTTTGAAGATCATATAAGATGTGTAATATTTGAATGATGAGAAATTAATAATCAAATTAGGCTCTTATGTTCTCTAACTGCATTAATTTATTTTTGGTTTTTAGTAAAACTACGGTTTTCTTCTTTGTCGAGTCCTAGCCGAGTTTTTTGCCGAGTCCCTAGTCTGAGTCCTATTTTGGGCTATCGAATCCGTGCCGAGTCTGAGTTTTCCAACTATGGTTGGAATAATACTTTCTATGTAGATCCTTCTGCTTCTTAAGATACACAAACACGTTATAGCCCTGGCTTTAAACTCGTCTCTAAATATGGATATGGGCGTAAAGGGTGTGGACGTAACGAACAAGGCA
Source organism: Sequoia sempervirens (assembly GCA_007258455.2). Taxonomy (NCBI): domain Eukaryota; kingdom Viridiplantae; phylum Streptophyta; class Pinopsida; order Cupressales; family Cupressaceae; genus Sequoia; species Sequoia sempervirens. The sequence continues at coordinate 197,656 of VDFB02386429.1, read as the reverse complement.
TTCAAGTCCCTATAGAATGTGCACCTCGTAAGCGTAATTTGGGACTTGGTTGCTCGAATGAACAATCTAAACGGGAACCATGGTTGAATGGAAAAATGGTTTCTTCTCAACCTTGTTCTCTTGAAAAGATTCATGCTCCATTGTTTTCTATCTTCGTGTCTTCTTCTTGTGAGCAGTTGAGTCTTTCTCCAAAAGAGAAAGGGTTGCTTCCTGCTCCTCATTCTTTGTTTGAGCAAGAGCGTATCTTGTTAAGGCTTCTAAAAGCCCGCTTGATTACTCTTCCTCCTACACATAAGAAATTCCATAAGCAAGATAAAGAAAAACATTCTTTCTATGCATACCATCGAGTCCCTGGCCATTCCACTAGTGAATGTAAGGCCTTGAAGGATAAAATACAACAACTTCATGATTCAGGTGCCATCACTCATTTATTTGTCGACACACTTGCCTATTCTTCAAATGACAAGTGATATTGAGGTCTATCTCTTTCCTGTATCTTCTAAGTATCTTGTATGGTTCTCCTCCCCTATATATTGGGGGCAGAGATAACTTGTTCTGGAGATGTGCGTCCTTCTAAGGACCCCCTCTCTTCTCTCTATCTTTCAATTAGAGCATCTCTTGGGTGGGCCCCTCTCTATCTTGAAGGGTTCCCGAGGGAACCCCCTTTGAAAGTTTCTCCTTCGAATGAAATCATTGGCGTGTAGCTTGGGGGTAGCTCGACAGACCTATTTCATATCTTTGTGTCTAGCTTGGGGGCAACCTGACTAGACCCTTTTTTTTTGTGATTGTCCTGTAACGCAGCTTGCAATAGCCATAGGCTTCTTTGATTAGTCTTGCTCTATAGGACCGAGAACCTGTAGAGCTTCTATGCATCAAGCTTACCTTGCAGGACCCAACACCTGTGAGAACCCAATCCAACTCTGCAGAGTCCCCTACATTGGGCTTCCTTCATGAGAGAGTACTTGGGGGAATGACTTCTTTGCAGGTGCAAGGGCTTGTGAAGGGCTTTCATCCTGCGAGATCTGTTCACTGTTGGTCTGCGGGCCTATTGTGACTTTTTCACACATCGCCCCATTGCAAATGTGCACCCCCTAATTTTTGCTTCATTTGGGTCTTTTGGCTTGATTTTGGTTGGTTTTCCTGTTCTCTCTCTCTCTGTTTCCTCTGTCTTTCTGATGAGGTACCTATCTTTTGAGCTTAAACTAAAATTTTGGTTGTCTGTGAAATTAGGGTTTGCATTCTTCAAGTCAGTTTGAAGTCAAATTGAGTGAGTTAATTGAAATCTGAGTTTGGCACTACAGTCAGAAGGCTTCTAGTGGGTTCCTAGCAAAATTTCACTGAATTCTGACAACTTACTATTTTTAGTAAGTGTTCAATTTAGGGCATTTTCTCAGCACTTTTGAAATTCCATCTGCCACACTACATTTAGAGCACTTCAAACTGCTTGTCTGCAAAATTTGAGCTAGATCTGACAACTTTCTATTTTTAGTATCACCTTCAAGAGCAAATTTTAGGGTTTGCATGTTGGAGTTTTCAATGCATGTCTGGAGAATCTTTTTGGATTTTTCAAGACCTTCACGATGATATAACATGCAAGCCGAGATATTGATTTTTGACAACTCAGGCTTCAGAGGCTATTTTTAGGGTTCGCATGCGAAGTTTTTCAGTGCATGTCTAGAGAATATTTCTGGGTTTTCCGAGACCTACGCAATGATATAACATGCAAGATGAGATGATAACTTTCAGCAGTCTTGACTTCGGAGGCTGTTTTTAGGGTTTGCATGTTGGAGTCTTCAACGCATGTCTGGATATTCTTTGTGGGTTTTTCAGGAGCTTCGCAATGATGTATCATGCAAACCAGGATCAGGACCTTTTGCCAAGTTGTCTTCATAAGCAAATTTTAGGGTTTGCATGCAGGATTTTTCAATGCATGTCAGCATATTCTTCATGGGTTTTTCAAGAGCTACGCAACAAGGTAACATGCGAGCAGAGTTGGTCACTTTTTCAAACACTTACTATTTTTAGCAAGATCACTCCAACAGCTGCCCAGCACTTCAGCATCACGAACAGGGCAACATGCAATAGAATTGGGATCAAACGGAGGTCATCTGAGGCACATGCAAATCAAATTAGGGTTTCCAGTTTTAGGACTCAAAATAGGGGGTAAAACGCCAAAATCTATGAAAACTGATGTATCCCATTGCGATCAGTATCTTTCAAGTAATCCACTGGTAAAATTTGGGCACAATCTAAATACTTACTATTTATAGTAAGTCATCTCCAGAAACAGGCTATAAATAGCAAGTCAGCACAAGGTGCCAGTGTGAACAGGGCAATTAGACCATGAGGATCCAGTGGCGCAAATTTCAAGTTAATCCAAGTTGCATAAGTGTGAGAACCAGAGTATTTGCTAAACCAGAGTAAACAAGGGTAGGCAAGCATAAGGAAAAGTGGTTAAGTCTGAAAATGGAAGTTCATTACCTCAAATGTGCCCTTGAGAAGAGACTGGATGGAGAAAATTTGTTTAAGTCTGCAAATTGAAAGTTGCCCTACCGAAATGTGCCTAAGCCTCAAGGTGGGATAAGAAAAAAATTCTAAGTCAAAGAAAACTTGAAGCAGACCCCCCTTGGATGCGCCCTAGTAACTTGGGGTTGATGAGAAAATTTCTAAGTATGGGAAATTGAAAGCTCACCTATGGAAATGCGCCTAGCTTGGAGATAAAGGCTTCAAAAAAATTCTAAGTCATAAATTGGAAGGAGGCACCTTGAAATGTGCCCACCTTATGAAGGTAAGGAGTTGAAAAGTTTCTAAGTCCTCAAATGGAAGTACCCCCTCCTAAATGTGTCCATCAAGGAGTAGGGAGGAGTAAAAGTTTCTAAGTAAACAAAATTGGAAGCACTGCCCTCCAAAGGCGCCCAAGGTGAAGAGGAAGGTTGAGAATTTTTTCTAAGTCTAAGAAACTTGAAGTAGCCCCTGCTAAATGCGCCCTTGAAGAGATAGGTGGCTTAAAAAAATTTCTAAGTGTAAGGAGATGAAAGTAGGGACCCTTGGATGCACCCTAGTAACTTGAGATTGATGGAAAATTTCTATGAGAAACTTGAAGCTCACCCTCCAATATGCGCCCAAGGTGAAGGGGAAGGTTGAGAAGGATTCTAAGTCTGTGAAGTTGGAAGTAGGCATACCTAAATGCGCCCTCATCAAGGATGGAGGAGGAAATTTGTTTAAGTGTTGGAAACTCAAACCTTAGCATCCTAAATACGCCCCAACTTAAAGGAGGAGGTGGAAAATATTCGAAGTGTTGGGAAATGAAAGCACAACCTCCTAAATGCGCCCTAGTGGAGAGTTGGATTTAGAAATTTGGCGAAGTCATTTAAAATGAAAGCTTAAGGGTGAAATTGTGCCCAGAGTAAAGGAGAGAGTTAGAAAGGTTCCTAAGTGCTCAAAGTGAAATCTTCGGCACTCATATGTGCCCAAGGTAAGAAAAGAATAATGTGTGGGCTAAGGAATTATCTAAAGCAAACAAGTACAAGCATAAGAGGTTAGATACGCCCAAGTTGAATTGAGAGCTAGATAAAAGTTTCAAAGGCATGGAAAATATAAATAAAGACCCCCAAATGCGCCCTTGAGGAGGAGGTGTTTGAAGGTGGATGAAAATGAAGGTGTGAGGGGTGGAATGCGCCCAGCTTGGATGAATTGATAAAAATTGCCTAAGTCATCAAAAGTGATAGCCCAAAGATGTAATTGCGCCCAAGGGAGAAGACGTTAAATTAAACCTTGGGGAAAATATTTTTCAGAAATATAAAAATTAAATGTACCCCCTCGTCTGTAGACACATGAATTTTGCATTTTCTGAGGGGAATTTTCTTTTGGGTATTGGATATTGTGATGTCCCCTCGCTAGACAGTTCTCGGGAACAGTGTGTTAGCCCTTTATTGGACCCTTGTGGGCTAGCCAGATTGGTTAGAGGGTCAGCGATACATTCTGGAGAGTTTGATTGTTCTTGTTTTCAGTGGCCAGTGATTGGATCACAGCGAGCGTTGGCATTTCAGGAGTTCACAGCTTCTGACGGCACAGGAATATTCATAGTTTTGAGCGAGTTATGAATTTTTAAGTGATTAAGTTAATTATTTAATTTAATGCCTTTTATTAAAGTCACATCAACTTTAATATTTTTTATATCACTTAAATTATTCAAAAGGGGATTTAATATTTTAAATGACTTAAAATATTAAAAGGGCGCTCAAGTATTAAGTCTTAACTATGGAGAAAGACTTAATTAAATATTAAAAGATTTAAATGATGCAAAAAGGGCGTACTTTCTTGAAATGCGTGCCAATTAGGTATAAAGCATTTCTCTGGCAAATGAAACTCATCTTTTGACTATTTCAATTTGCCTTGTGCTATTTTCTCCTGTGCATTCTCCTGTGACCAGGGTTTGAACATTTGTCCATTGAGGAACGATAACTCTTCAGTGTTGAGTGCTTTTGAGGTTGTGAAAGATCAACTGAATCAGTACAGTTGAGAGCTTCACACAGAGGTTCTACAGTTGCAGACAGAGATTATATATATACAGTTGTTTGTTCTTTGCAATAAATGAGGGGTTCTTCTTGGTGGCGCATCCTCCTTCAGAGTCAGAGGCCTCCAGCAGAGTTTCTTTACATTCTTTCCTTGGCCGTACATTTACCTTGGTTTTTGTGCCTCTCTGGAAAGGCGTGTGAAGGGTTTTAAAGAAACGCCTTCCTTTTTGATCATTTCAGTGCTTCTTCTTTGGCGTCCAGCATTTCTAAGGCATTGTATCCAGTTTCTGAGCAGGAGAAATGAGTTCTGGAGATCTGGCGTGCTCATATGCTTGATTTCACCTTTCCGGCTGTAGATCTGGCAACTTCTTTATTTAAATAATTTGGAGCTATTTTGGTATGTGTATCACTTGCATTCTATTTGTCTCTATATAATAATGCAATCTACACTCTCTTTCTGAAGCGAATAGTGTTAATTTTCATTTTATGAGCAAATATGATGTGCGCCCCTTCTCTTCTGTCTATTAAGAATTCTCTAAAAAAACTTAAAATACATCTAAAGACTTAAGAAAATTGGGGTTTGAGGTTGAGAGCTAGCAGGGCTCATCACAGTGGTATCAGAGCTCACATCCTGCCAGCTTGTGGGGTTTGAGAAATTTATGAAGTCAAACAAAGAGGGTTTTGGCAAGTCCTATTTCAGAGGGGGTCCTAGAAATCAGAGAGGTGATCAAAATCCTTTTCCACCATTTCCGTTTGCAGAATAGGAGGAGGATATTGACTGGGATAACATGGCGAACAGGGCAGGTGAAAGTTCTCACAGGAATCCTTGGGATGAAGAGGACAGAGAAGCTAAAGACGTGCTCAGAGGTATGGTTGCAGGGCAAGAACAGGTGGCGACTATTCTTCAGCAACTTAGCACGAATGTCCAAAATTTGACCCTTAATAGAACTCAGAATCTGGATCAAGATCGTGAAGGCAGTATCCATAGAGAGCCTCAGAGAATTATAGATCCAGCACGCACCTATGAGAGAGCTACATATCCTACGTTCACCAGAGATGATGCTGAGGAAGTGGACGAAGCTGAACAGGGTGGTGAGATTAATTTTGCAGATAATATTATGGCTATGCATGATGAGTGGGATAATTTGCCACCAAGGGTTAAGGAGCACCTTAACTTCGACAGATTCATGAGCCAGAAGAGAGAACACACCAGGAGCAGGAATGACAGGCGGCCTAGACACAAGCAGAATGATCTCAGACAGGCTACCAGCAAACTAACCTTAGTTCACTATGATGGCAGTGGTAGGGTTACAGCACGTGCCTGGGTTAGTAAACTAGATACATTCTTGACACTACGCCCCATGCCTGAGGAAGATGCCATTCGATTTGCAGCACTTCACCTTGATGGCGTGGCACATGACTGGTGGATTCATGGTATGACTACTCTTCATCATGACAGGATTACCTCGTACCAGGAGTTTACTGATAGACTGGTAGAGAGATTTGACAGAAGGGATCCTGAGCTCTTCTTCAGAGATTGGCACAACTGAAACAGTTAGGTAGCTTGGAATCGTACATTGGTGAATTCCAAAGACTATCTGTGATGGTGACAGGAATCTCAGAAAGAAGGCTGATCATATTATTCATTGAAGGTCTTTTCGAGCCCATGAAAGGTTGGATAAAAGCATTTGATCCACCTACTTTACAGGAGGCTATGAGGAAAGCTCGCAGCATGGAGCTATCTACACCTCGTAAGCCATTTGGCTCGAAACCTACTACATCATACACGGAGAATAAATCAGATCCAAAGAAGGCTGATAATGCAGATCAGAAAAAGAAATTTGCAGCCCCATTAGATCGAGAAACAATGAATGATTTGCGAAGAAGAAAACTCTGTTTTTACTGCAAAGGTCCGTATGACTTTAATCATGACTGCCCCCTCAAACCTAAAGGGCAAAACAAGCACATGGAGTGGTTTTATGAGGGAGAAGCGTTGACTGATTTTTCTGATCAGCAAGCTCCAATCTATGATACAGATGGAGAAGAGTCAGAAAACGAGGCATAAATTGTAGTGGAAACAGAACTAAAAGAGGCTCATATGTCCAGCATGCAGAAAGAGGGTTCTTTCAGACTCCGTGGGATCCTAGCTGGTCAAAGGGTCATATCTCTTCTAGATACAGGTGCAACTCACAACTTCATCGATTCACGGTTAGTAGAGAAACGGGGAATTCAAACTCAGCAGTTTGAAGGCATACGTGTGAAGGTTGCAGATGGATACACTCTCAACTGTGAGAGGATGATACCTGACTTGCCTTTGAAACTTAACAATTTTGAGTTCAAGGCAGATTTTTATGTGGTGAATATGGGAGGAACGGATATAGTTCTTGGCATGAAGTGGCTTCATGCAATAGGAGAGTTCACGCTTAATTTGCGTGACATGGAGATGAAATTCACCGTTGATGGCACAAATCATATTCTTAAAGCCATCAAGGACAGCAACCTTAGAGAGATTTCACTTCGGAGAATGGAACGCTTGATTCGTAATGATATGGTAGAGTGGGCTGCTGAGTGCAAGCTAATGCCTTCACAGTTGGAGCAGCAAGCTTCTTCTTACCATCCAGATGTGCAGGAACTTCGAATCAAACATGCGAAGGTGTTCAGTGCAATTCCACCTGGTAGACCTCCTGATAGAGGTATTGAGCATATTATAGAGCTGGATGAGGGCACGAAACCGATCATGATTACTCCTTACCGGCACCCCAAGCGTCTGAAAGATGAGATTGAGAAAACTATTCAGGAGCTGTTAGCTATGGGGCACATTAGGCCGAGTAAGTCACCCTTTGCTTCATCAGTTGTTTTGGTGAAGAAAAAGGATGGTACACTTAGAATGTGTATTGATTACAGAATGCTCAACAGGAAAACCATAAAGAACAGGTATCCTATTCCTCGGATAGATGAGTTGATAGACGAGCTTCATGGAGCTTGCTACTTCTCAAAGATTGATTTGAGAACAGGTTATCACCAGATCAGAGTCCGAGAAGAGGACATAGAGAAAACTGCGTTCAGATGTCACTGTGGACACTTTGATTTCTTGGTTATGCCATTTGGGTTAACCAATGCTCCAGCCACGTTTCAGTCTACAATGAACAGGGTTTTCCATCCTCACTTGAGGAAATTTGTATTGGTGTTCTTCGACGACATCCTGGTTTATAGCAAATCATGGGAGGAACACATGGTTCACTTGGATGAGGTACTGAGTATACTTGACAGGGAGTCCTTGTACGCAAGGAGTCCAAGTGTGCTTTAGGCATGGCAGAGCTTTTATATCTGGGACACATCATCAGCGGTGCAGGAGTCAGCATGGATCCAGAGAAAGTTCGAGCCATCATCGATTGGCCTACACCTGAGACTTTGACACAGCTCAGGGGATTTGTAGGATTGTGTGCCTTCTATCGTCGGTTTGTTAGTGGGTTCTCGCGGCATGCTGCGCCACTAACTGATTTGACTAAGAAGGGTGCTTTTGTATGGACACCATTAGCACAAGCGTGCTTTGAGAAGTTCAAACTTCTCATGACTACGTGTCCCGTTTTGGCTCTACCGGACTTCACTAAACCCTTTGAGTTACATTGCGATGCCAGTGGTGAGGGTATTGGTGCAGTTATCATGCAGGATCGACACCCGATAGCTTTCGAGAGCAGGAAGCTAAGAGGTCTTGAACGGAGCTTCAGTATCTATGATAAGGAAATGTTGGCCATCATGCATGCCATGGCCAAATTCAGGCAGTACTTGATTGGTAGTAAATTCACTGTAAAAACCGATCATAATAGTCTGAAGCATTTCCTTGGACAGCGAGATCTTAATGAGAGGCAACAAAAATGGGTCAGCAAGCTTCAGTCTTACGATTTTGACATCTCCTATGTCAAGGGCACTCAGAATGTGGTTGCTGATGCTTTATCTCGCCGTCCTCACTTGAGTTCTATTACACTGGTTTCAGAGGACTGGAGACATCTGATAGTAGCAGAGTATGCTAAGGACCCATGGGCTTCTAGCATAGTAGATGGATCAGTACAGGATGACAGGTATTCACTTGTAGATGACCTTATCATCTACAAAGGGAGGATTTTATTGGTCCCAGGTTCTGAGATGAGGGACAGGGTTTTGAGGTCATTACATGATTCACCCATGGCAGGACATCCCGGGTACTTTAAGACCTATAGGCAGGTACGGGAGAGATTCTCTTGGAAGGGTCTCAAGTCTTATGTTCTCCAGTATGTCAGGGAATGTCTTGTTTGTCAGCAGAACAAGCAAGAGCACACATACCCTGCAGGTTTACTACAGCCGCTTCCTATTCCTGAGAGGAAGTGGGATTGTTTGTCCATGGACTTCGTCACGGGCTTGCCAAAAGCTCAAGGGAAGGACAGTATTTTCGTGGTGGTAGATCGATTGACGAAATATGCACACTTTTTCGCAATCACTACTACGCACACGGCTACCCAGGTGGCAAATTTGTTCTTCCGAGAGATATTCAGACTGCACGGTTTACCTCGCAGTATAGTCAGTGATAGGGACAGCAGGTTTATGAGTAACTTCTGGCAGGAGTTATTCAAACTTTGCGGGACAGAGCTCACCCCTAGTACCAGCTACCACCCCCAGACAGATGGGCAGACGGAGATCGTCAACAAATGGGTGGAAGGGTACTTGCGTAACTATAGTTCAGGGCAGCAGAAGGCATGGGTGAGGTGGTTATACCTATGTGAGTATTGTTACAATACCACCCATCACATGAGCATCCAGATGACACCTTATCGAGCATTATATGGATATGATGCTCCGAGCTTTCTTGACTTATTGCTGAGTGACAGTAGAGTTCCCAGTGCTGGTGATTTATTACAGGAGAACCAGGATATTATGAGGGCACTCAGGGAGAATATACAGAAAGCCCAAAATCAGCAAAAACAATATGCTGATCAGAGACGAGTAGAGCGGTCTTTCGAGATCGATGATTTGGTGTACCTGGCTTTCAGCCTTATAGGCCATACCTTCTAAGAAGGCTCCGAGAAACTTAAGCCGCGATACATGGACCCTTCAGAGTTGTCGACGTGTGGGTCAAGTGGCTTATTAGATCTTCCGGTGGACAAAGGGTTCACAACGTGTTCCATGTGTCGCGCCTCAAAAAGGCGTTGGGACAACCGTAACCCTATTGATTTGCCACCCCTGGATGATGAGGGGAAACCGGTTTTGATACCTGAGCCATTCTCGACGAGAGTCGCATCTCGGATAGGGTCGAATACGGGAGAGAGACCCGAGAGATGCTAGGATGGGACGATTCTTCAGATCCGCTTTGCGTTGAGCAATTCGAGGGCGGACTGTGATGTCCCCTCGCTAGACAGTTCTGAACAGTGTGTTAGCCCTTTATTGGACCCTTGTGGGCTAGCCAGATTGGTTAGAGGGTCTGATACATTCTGGAGAGTTTGATTGTTCTTGTTTTCAGTGGCCAGTGATTGGATCACAACGAGCGTTGGCATTTCAGGAGTTCACAGCTTCTGACGGCACAGGAATATTCATAGTTTTGAGCGAGTTATGAATTTTTAAGTGATTAAGTTAATTATTTAATTTAATGCCTTTTATTAAAGTCACATCGACTTTAATATTTTTTATATCACTTAAATTATTCAAAAGGGGATTTAATATTTTAAATGACTTAAAATATTAAAAGGGCGCTCAAGTATTAAGTCTTAACTATGGAGAAAGACTTAATTAAATATTAAAAGATTTAAATGATGCAAAAAGGGCGTACTTTCTTGAAATGCGTGCCAATTAGGTATAAAGCATTTCTCTGGCAAATGAAACTCATCTTTTGACTATTTCAATTTGCCTTGTGCTATTTTCTCCTGTGCATTCTCCTGTGACCAGGGTTTGAACATTTGTCCATTGAGGAACGATAACTCTTCAGTGTTGAGTGCTTTTGAGGCTGTGAAAGATCAGCTGAATCAGTACAGTTGAGAGCTTCACACAGAGGTTCTACAGTTGCAGACAGAGATTATATATATACAGTTGTTTTTTCTTTGCAATAAATGAGGGTTTCTTCTTGGTGGCGCATCCTCCTTCAAAGTCAGAGGCCTCCAGCAGAGTTTCTTTACATTCTTTCCTTGGCCGTACATTTACCTTGGTTTTTGTGCCTCTCTGGGAAAGGCGTGTGAAGGGTTTTAAAGAAACGCCTTCCTTTTTGATCATTTCAGTGCTTCTTCTTTGGCGTCCAGCATTTCTAAGGCATTGTATCCAGTTTCTGAGCAGGAGAAATGAGTTCTGGAGATCTGGCATGCTCATATGCTTGATTTCACCTTTCCGGCTGTAGATCTGGCAACTTCTTTATTTAAATAATCTGGAGCTATTTTGGTATGTGTATCACTTGCATTCTATTTGTCTCTATATAATAATGCAATCTACACTCTCTTTTTGAAGCGAATAGTGTTAATTTTCATTTTATGAGCAAATATGATGTGCGCCCCTTCTCTTCTGTCTATTAAGAATTCTCTAAAAAAACTTAAAATAAATCTAAAGACTTAAGAAAATTGGGGTTTGAGGTTGAGAGCCAGCAGGGCTCATCACAGATATTTTCAACAAGGAAATGATTTTGAAGCCTTCCACAACTTCACTGGAAATTTTAAGATGAAGATTTTTGATGGGCGCCTGGTTGATGAAGTCTTCTAGGCAGAGGATGTAAAATTTTCTAAGTCAGGGAGAAATATTGAAGATGGATGCCTAGGTGATTTTTGATGAAATTTCTAAGGGGAAATAATTTTCCAAGCTAGAGTGAAGATATGAAAATATTCTGGGGCGTTTGAAATTCCTTGACCCCACCTCAAATGCGCCCTCAGGAAGGGGAAATTTGTCTAAGGCATGGAGAATTTGAAGATGAGGTGGAACTCAAATATCAAGATGATTGCGCCCTAGCACACAGATGTTGAAAAGTTATGAAGAAAGCAAAGTTTGCTAGAGAAAAATGATGAATTCTATCAGATCCAGAGATCACTCAGACCTTGGAGATCAGGTAAGTAAAGTGAATTTATACTATAAGTGTTCTAATGCTCTTCTCTTTATCTGTTTTGCAGGATGAACACCAGGGCCAGAGCACGATGACTTGAGGCGATGAAGCAAGTAATCCAAGATGATATTACAACCTTGAAAGGAGATAAAGTTATGTGTTTCGAGCTCCTCCATGAGATCTCAGTTGCACCCCAAATCATGAAGGAAGATGCTGGAAAAAAACAGCTAAGTGTTGGAATTTCTCCACAAATGACCTAATATGCGCCCAACTCAAGCTAGGCAGGTGGCAAGGAAGAAATGGTCAAGTCCAAGATAGGAAAATCCTTCAAATTCAGGGATGGAGAAATAATGAAGGCACAAGCGTTGGAGAGTTAAAGAATGACAGCTAAGAGGAAAATCATCATCAAGCAGAAGAATGAAGTTGCAGTCTTGGAGTTTCAGATTGAGAACGTGCCTGCCATGCCGATTGAAGCTATGTTGGCCAGATTCATAGAGTTTGCATTCAGGAAGAAGAACAGTGTGAACGCGTTTACAGACAGGAATCTTCTAGAAGATGGTTGACATTAATTGCTCATTTATTACTCCACTCTTCTTGGTGGCAGTTTTTAGGGTTAGGGCTTATGTGGCTCAATCTGAGCCCTTCATTGTAATTGAATTTGAGCTGTCCACTGGATTTGGCCAACTATAAAACGGGCATCCCCCCTCATTTGTACATCATTAGATTAGAGATTAGATCACCAGAGATAGAGATAGAGATAGAGAGACAGCTTAGCTTAGCATAGTTTGTTAGCATAGCATAGTTTGAAGAAGAGGGAAAGTTTTTCCTTGAAAACTTTGTAAGAAGTTGTTGGGAAAACTATCATAATAAAAAAGAGTTGTCGTTGAGATGATGATTTCGTCTTTTGTTATGAGCAACTAGCAAGATTTCTTCATCCTTATTCAAGTAGAACTTAAAGTAGAGTAAATTTCATTTCATGCAAGTAGTTAGTTATGAATTGTGGCGTTTGATCAAAGCAGTTTCGTTTAATCCATACCACTCGCGAGCTTGTTGATGGTAAGTTTTCCTTGTGTGGTCGACTGGAATACTTTTTAAAGCTTAACTTCGGTTATGATTCACGTTTTGGCATGCGTCGTTGTGATGGTGTCCTTATGCTGAATTGTGATTTGAACATTCCTCGCTATCCCCTTGAAGATTGCACTGACTTTGTAGAGGTTGTCCAACGTGAGGCGAAGCAGAGTCTGGTTGAAGCCTGCACTCATTTAAATTCTGCACATTTCCGATTAGTATTAAGAAACTCGTACCTCATTGCCAAATCATCCGCATCGCAAGTCCCCTTTCTCTTTAGTCTGTTGTCTGCTGCCAAGTACTTGTGAACAATTGTGTAAGTCCCCTCGTGAAAACAGCAAATCACAACGAGCCAACTGAGTGTACTCCATTGCTTTGAAGGAACCTTGGAGTTGAACGTATGATCTCTCTTGCAATCTTAGCATACATAATACTTTGATCAAGAGAGAATGGAGTAGCCGTTGGATACTTTATTCTGCTGATTGGTGTGGTCACAAAAATCACATCAACAGGGCTTCCGGTGCAATTTATTCAAATCTATAGGAGAGAGTACCTACAGAGCCTTTTGTTCACCTTTCGTAGGTCTACGAATCTACAACGCATTTGTTCAACTCTCCTTAGGTCCAAGGACCTATGGAGCTATCTCTCTTGGAATCTTCATTCCTTTCTAGCTCTTAAATTCTCTTCTCAAATTGTGTATACCGGATCGAAGATCTGCATCTTCTTCATCCTGAGTATATATGCTTTTTCTTTCTTCGACACCGGTTGCTTCTTTGACTTTTGGGTGCATTCTTCTCTTGAAGCAATCGATCCTTACCTTCTTCTCTCCATTTAAGAATTCTTCTATGTGTTATTGTTTTTAATTTAGGGACAACGCATAGTACTGAGACAACCTATTACATCGAGGTCTCTTTCACTTTGCTGACTCAAATCCTTTAGTTTTTTGTGCACTAACATTGTTGTCTTGTGCAGATTTTTCTTGTCTAATGCATTTGTTTTGCGGGTCTTCAGCCTGGGGGCATGCTTCCTTGGTTTGAAGAGTTTTTTGCTTCCTCTACAGTATCCTTTTGGCATTATGATGTTATTTATGTTTAGTAGATTTCCTTTAGCATGCATATAGTTTAGATTCATATGCTTACTAAAGTGGGGGCAAAATGTAATGTCGTAGAATTGCAACCCTTGCAATTTCACATACATCTTTGCATCCACTTTAGTGTCCATTCCCCTAGAACTCGTGTAGGCTCATTTTAGCCCCTACATCAACCTTTTTCCCTCTCAGGATGTTCTGGACCCCTTTTCAACAGCTACCTTCGCATGTCAGCTTTGCGTCAAACCTTGTGCTTTTCTTGTGCCTTTTGTTTTGTAGTGTGATGTGTCTAGACACTAGCGCACCGTGTGGACGTCTGCACGCCATGCTAGCGTCCTGCAACGTTTCAATGCTCAAACGACCATTTTCGAGAATGTTTGCCACTTGTCATTTGCTTTTGTCAGTGGTAACGGCTCGGGATGCCTTGTAACCGCCCGGGAAGCTTCTTTTTGCTTCTCTTCTCTCCTTAAATTCTATATTTTCAATTCATTTGATCTTTTGGCTTATTTTCCAGCCTTGGCTTTGGTATTTCTCTCTTGTTATCTTGCTTGCACAACTCCATACAGCTTGCTACAGCAGCTTCAAGCGCTCTCAAGCTCTTACAACACTTTTGGCTCTTGCAGCTGCTTTTGTCTCCCTTGGCTCTAGCAGCTCTATCTCCCTTATCTCGTGCTTGTGAGCATCCTGGGATTTCACATATCCCCTATCCATTGCATCTCTCTATTTTGTGTTACGGATTCTCCTCCTTGAGCAGGGATTGCTTTTATCACTCTTGCGTTCATTCCATTTTTATCTCTCTCTATCTATTTGGCTGTCCATGGAGGTAGGAACACCAAAACGAGGGTTTGACTGAGGCAAACCCCTATACAGCCCCAACATTTTCTCTAGATCTTACGTATGCAGGTATTGAAGATATTCACGTGCTAGAGGCTTCATTACTTGGGTTGTTGTGAGCATTTTCTATTCCTTATTCTCTTAGCTTATCTTACTTTACTTCAGTCCTATTGTATTATGTTATTTTCCTGTATTTTGGAAGTTCTCAGTAATTAGATTTCTAGTAGTCACTTTGTTGGTTTCCATGATAAACTTGCTTTCTAGTCCGTACGAGATGCCAACGCACCTCTGGGACGGCAGCGCGCCACGTTTTCGTCCATATGTCGCATTGTCGTCCTTTGGCCGAGAGCTCGTCAGTCTGACCAGAAAACCTTTGTGATTTGCTCTTTTTGATTCTGGAACTCTCACGCTGTTCCTTGAGGTAGTTTAGGGCAGTTCGCCCCTTGGGAATCTCTTGAGAAAAAAGAGACTCATGACTAGCAAATCCCCCTTCTCTACAAGTGTATAGAGATGTTTGGGTTATTCTTGAGAAAGATGATGTTCAATTTGGAATTTGTTCAATCTATGCCACTAATGACTATAGAGAAACAATAAAATTGTGGATGTGGTTAAACAACCTTCAAAAAATCCCTTGTATTGTAGGGGGAGATTTTAATATGGTAGAACAGAAAGAAGACAAGAGTGGTGGACTTGAGTTTAATTGGAAAGGGAATGAACACTTTTTGTGGAACATAATGAAAAATAGCTTGAAACTATTTGATCCTCATGAAAATATGAAAAAAGAAAGTAAAGACTTTTGGTTTACCTATTGTAATGCTCAAAGAGGTGGTAAAAGGATCTACTATAGATTGGTTAGATTCTATGCAAACAATGACATCTTTAGCTTTGAGCATTTTAAGGAAGGTAATTGCATTAAAGTGCACACTTCCACTGTGTCTGACCATCATCCTATTGAAGCCATAATCTTATTTCAAAATAATTTCAATCTTGAGAAAATAAGGAAGAAAAATACTTTTAAGCTAATTACTAATCTTTTAAATAAATAGGATTGTAATGATGGAATTTTCACTATTAGAGAAATAAATAAAATGATTTTTGAAGACCTTCCATGCATTGATCAATGGAATATTAATGTTAATAGCTGGAAAGTTTTGTTTCAAACTATGGGAAAATTTTTTGCCCTAGATGGTAGAAAGATTGAAAAATAAACTTCAAGAAGACTTTTTTGGTGTATGATAATACCCAAGGTTGCTTGCACCACTCCAAGAAGACCTTCCACTCTGTCTCCTTCCTGGAACCTGACTCCAATGGGTTCCTCTTGAGCTTGGAGGTCGACCAAACCCTGCTCCAACTCTTCTCAAAGAGTTCTTACCTAGTGCCTTACCTTGGGTAGTTCAACACCTTCTTGCACTTGCAACTTTCTACTACACCTAGAAGGTTCTAGATGCCAACTTCACCATCTGACTTGAACTCGTTGCAGGGGAGGTAAATGCTCTGTTTCCATTCATTTCAACACCAATGGGATGCATCTTTGTGGTTCTTTAACCTTTACTTTACCCGATTTCCAAATCTTGCTAGGAAGAGGCCTAGTTTCTACTAGCCCTTACCAGTCCGTTTTTGGCTTTTCCTGCTCAAAATCTCCACTCAACCTAGCAAACAAAAACCATTTTCTGACACCCTTTTGGGACTTTTAAATCTTGCATAGGTTGTCAGGTTTCTGTCAGTACCGTACAAGGGTTTCCTATGATCTTGGAGAGGAGGCGTAATTGCCCTATCTTCTAGGATTTTTTTGTTTCCTCCTTCAAATCTGCCTATGATGGATTGATGGAAGCCTCAATCCTTTTGAGCTATGAAAGTACTGTCTTACTCCACCTAGAACTGTACGAATTCCGTACAGTGCTTATATCCCCTGCCTAAGTTCTTAACTTTTATTCTCTCAAACACCTAACCATGCATTCCTAGCTTGCCTAGGGTTTGAGATAACACATATTTGCTTGGCTTTTTAAAATCCCTAATTCTAAATATGTACAAAGGTGTGGCTCCCCTTTCATAATCTACTAATCTCAGGGAAAACCCGTGGACAGAGTTAGAGGGGAGCCATTTATTTATTTGGCAGTTCAAAACAGAAATACTATTCCTTACACTCTAGTCTATGAAAAAAAAAACAGCAACTCGACCCCAAAATACTTTGAATACAAGATGGATCCTTCTTTAATCTATTTAATGAACATGAGACAGTGGGAAAACTGTATTCTCAACGCCTTTTAAGTCGCTGTTTCCCAAGAACTCACGGGTAACACAAGAAGACACAGAAAATCTGCCTAAAACAGAAATTAAAAAAAAAAAATCCTTCACACCTAAACCATAGATACAAATCGATGACTCTACACTACTTAACTGAAATACACCATGAAAGATGAACCAAATCTATTCTATGCACATAAATACAGTGCTAAATCATAGTATTCAACGCCTCTGTTGGTTCTGTTGCAAAACACACGGGGATTTCCAGAAAACACAGAAAATACAGAAAATGCTCACCGTTTTCTATTCTTTCACAACAAAATTTGTTTACAATGTTCTCACTGCTCTCTCTCGAGCCACACACTCTACATTGATGCCTTTGCCACCTTTCAAGGGCAGTTAATCGCGCATTATCCCTGATTTCAAGGGATTCCCAACGCAAAATAGGTTGCATGTATTTCCACAAACTTTGCCATGCAATTTTTTACGAACATTTTGTAACTTACCAACATGTTATGGTCCTGAAGTTAAGGATCTCAACCTCCTTACTCTGAACCATCAACTCCATAACTGTGTTTTGGCATCTTTTAACAAAGACCATGTGTTTAAAACACATTAACTGCCCTATATACAACATAGGCTGTCTAAAACTAATAAAGCCAAAATTTAAAAGCATGATTAAACTAGGATGACAACTATGCTAATAATTAATTCAGCACACCTACACAAGACCTTCTAAGATCCAAATCACACATACAAACATCCTGATTTGGCCAAAATCAGGTACAAGCCAAAATTGTGCAAACCAAATTGGGGTTTGGCCTAGGTGCTCCTGCACCATTTTTAGTCTTAGAAAAACTTCAATAGGACACGCATAACAATCATTGCCTACTTGAAAGGTGTAATGTCCCCGTTTTGGAGGTAGATTGATTTAATTAAATCAATTAATTAAGTTGTCCAAAATAATGATTTTTCATGAGGATGACTAATTGATTATTTTAATTAAATTGAAAAAGTGGTATTAAGTTAATTATTTATAAGGTTATCAAATAAATCAATATTACAAGGTGACCTTATATTTAATTAATTTAATAAAGTGACTTGAATAAATTAATATATCATAAAGTCACTTAATAAAAATGAAATAATATTCTGGAAGCTTCTAGATTGTGGGCTGACCTCTTGGTGAAAAAGAATAAATAGGTGAGGCCAGCCATTGTTTCATCATCGAGGAATTGTTATTTGATTTGAAGAACTTGTTTGGTGAAGGAGCCAGCTAGGGTTTCTGCCATTTCCAGCCATTGGGAACGAAAACTTTCATTGGTTATGCAATTTTGAGGGTGTGAAATATCATCTGAATTATTGCTTCATTGTGAGCTTCACTTCAGCAATTCAACTTGTACTTGCATTGCAAATTTTGTGGCCTTTGGCCAAATTTGGAATAAGCGGAATAATCTTGTTTTGCTGGAGAAATCATCATTTGCAGATATCTTCATAGTCATATTTCTCTATAAGTTCTAGCATATCTATTTGTAGATTTAGAAGTAATGTTTGTAATGGGAGAAATAATATTTTATTGAGTAATATTGGTAGATCGATTTGTGATTGGAGAAGCTTGACCCAACCACTGAATACAAATCATATCGGTTTAATAAGGCAGTGACGGGAACTATAGGGAAGATGAATTTTGGAAAAGCAGATATTGGCAGCGTATATTTTATTAGGAAGTCTGATCTAAACTGGAGACTGATTGAGACGCAGGAATCTGATGATTTGGTAGATACAAACAAAATTAAATAAGACAAATTTGAGTAGAAGCTTTGAATTATTCTTTCATCCTTTGGCGTCTTTTCTTAAAGCTATCGGGTCCAGCTTAATCCCTCCCAACCGCCGCTTGAGACAAAAGAGAAAAGGTGAATCGCTTCTAATAAGAATTGGCGAGTGCTGCTTGGTAAGCTAGTGTATAACGATTTCAAGGAAGAGAGTAAGACGACTTCAGAAGGAGAGCTGAGTCAGCTTGAAATATTGACAGAAGACGTCTTTGGAAAATTCACGCAAGAAAGACAAATACTCTAAAAAGGCTGCTACAGTTTGAAGACACTCTTTATTGGGCACATTAGTCTTAAGACAAAGTGAATTTGTCTTATTTAGAGTATATAAGTCGATGCTGGAAGGAGACATATATTCGCATTGGAGGAAGGCGTGGCTTTAGTGGAGATTGGAATATTCGAGCAGGACAAAGGACTTCGAAGAATTCTGAATGGTCCCAAAGACCACATTCAAAATTATTTGAAGAAAATCGGGTGCCCCCTACTACAAAAGAGATCGCTCCAGGCAATCAGGTTCTTTGTATTTCTGTATTGACTTCTCAGTGCCGATAAAGTCATTGTTATGTCAAGTAGACGAAGGCTGCTTTAGTGTTGGTATAATAGTATTTTGCATTCATCTTAAGTGCTGGTCTATCTCTATGGTAATCGCTGTCACACAGTGACAAGCTTATGTAATGTAGCATTTAGATGATATCCATGTCAGTTTATCATAGCACTGTCAACTAGAGCAAACTATATTATCTGAGTTCCTATCTTTACTCTGTAATTCAAATTGCATTCAGTTTGCAAATCTGCACTTTCAAAGACGATGTACTGTAGCTGATGTTGCATTTGATTCCAGTCATTTATTTGAATTGAAAGGATATATGCATTGCTTCTTAGTACATTTGAAGTCATTGATAATATTAGAATTATGCAATTCTTCATCAGCATTTAAGAGAAGAAGCAAACCAAAAACATTTACCAGCAGCAAACACTTGTAAGTTAACTGTTGGACGGAACGTTCGAGTATTAAAGCTGAAAATTTACGCCAGAAATAGCTCGGGTCATTACAATGGTATCAGAGCCAAGATCCTGCCATCCTATGAAAATTTAGAGCTCAATTGTCAGATGGCTACAGAGAAGTCTATATCTGAGTTGTTTCAGGAGTTGTCCTTGCTTTTGAGAGATCCTGACATTAAAGGGGCATACTCAATGATATTTACAAAATCTAAAGATTTGAATGGAAAAGCAGAACATGCCTTGGATGAAGTATCTAGAAACCTCTACAATGAGTTTTCAGCAGTTGATGACCAGCATAGAGGAAGAAGTTGGGCACACGACACTTCAGGATGACTTCAAAGTTGGAGAAGAGCAAGTGATGTTTGAAGATAAACCAGTTGCATTGGAGCAGCTACATGAAGATAAGGTTTTTTGTGGTGAGTCTAGCATTCCTTCTTCCTATCATGATAAAGAATTAGATTGTAGTTCAATGAATGATGCTCATTCACATGAAAGTTTATTGGAGGCCCAAGATATTAAGGAGGATGTGAAATTTGATCCTTTACTTAGGGGAGCAGCCACTAGTGTTTTGTCTTCACATGATGGAGGCATTTTACAATGGCATGATGTCATCACAGATTTGTTTGAGGACAGCAGCTTTATGCCTCACCTTTCTCATGAAAAGGAAGCTTTTGATCATGAACAAGCCAATGATATGATATCATCTTTTGATGGCAGCCCTGCACCCATGGGTGGACATGAAGATATCAAACATAAGAGGACTGATTTTGTGTATCTTGGCATCGAAGAGATTAAAAGGTTCGAAATGATGAATCAAGAGTGGTTGAAGAAGGCCAAGGAGGCTAGGTTATTGGCTGCAAATGCGAGACAACACCTTCAAGAAGTGAAAGACAAAGTCAATCTCATCAACATAGCAAGATAAAAAGGAATAGATAACCTTAGAGGACTCCTTATGCAAAGGAGGGATGCACTTTGTTCTAATGATAGTGATGAGGTTGATAAGCTTGGGCAATCAAAGGACTTGGTGAAGATTCCAGACATGGGTAAACAAGAACAGTTTTAGGCTTCATCATGTGGTGCGGAGGTTGTTCGTAGCTTGGTGACTAAGTTGAAGGTGAAGGAGGATGAGATTATTGCTGCATTATCTCATCACGATAGGATGCGCAAATTGGTCGAGGAGCATCTTTGGGCAGTCCAGTTAAAGAGAAGACAAGAGGGGATTGGAGCAAGATCTTCTCATGATGATTTGCAGGTTGTCAAAGAAGGTATGTTGACAATGAAGTCAAATTATTTCAACCTTCTTTTTGACAGAGACACCCTTCTTAGCGTGGTGGGAATCTATTCAAATTCCTTGATGAGGAAAGAAGAGGAAGCCGACAAGCTATCTCAAGAGCTTGAAGGCATTAGGGGTTCCTTGAGAGGTGGGTGGAATATGAAGTGTTCTAGTCAACTTTGGTATGACTTACTTCTGATCTCAGATGGTGATTCCGAGTTTGGCAGGTTTTCTACTTTGTTCTCTCATGATGATTATCATTTGATTCAGGACTTGGCGACTTGTTGCATTTCAAAGATTGGGATTGAGTTAACTCAAGAGGATGTGCTAGTGCTACAGGGGCTGTTTGGTGATGTTTGGGACATTACACAGATCTTTCCTTGGGATCCCAGTGGAGGAGAGTTGTACTTTGTTGCTGAGATTGCTTGGGGACAAGCAATTTTAGGAGGGGCGGACTATAATGTCCCCGTTTTGGAGGTAGGTTGATTTAATTAAATTAATTAATTAAGTTGTCCAAAATAATGATTTTTCATGAGGATGACTAATTGATTATTTTAATTAAATTAAAAAAGTGGTATTAAGTTAATTATTTATAAGGTTATCAAATAAATCAATATTACAAGGTGACCTTATATTTAATTAATTTAATAAAGTGACTTGAATAAAATAATATATCATAAAGTCACTTAATAAAAATGAAATAATATTCTGGAAGCTTCTAGATTGTGGGCTGACCTCTTGGTGAAAAAGAATAAATAGGTGAGGCCAGCCATTGTTTCATCATCCAGGAATTGTTATTTGATTTGAAGAACTTGTTTGGTGAAGGAGCTAGCTAGGGTTTCTGCCATTTCCAGCCATTGGGAACGAAAACTCTCATTGGTTATGCAATTTTGAGGGTGTGAAATATCATTTGAATTATTGCTTCATTGTGAGCTTCACTTCAGCAGTTCAACTTGTACTTGCATTGCAAATTTTGTGGCCTTTGGCCAAATTTGGAATAAGTGGAATAATCTTGTTTTGCTGGAGAAATCATCATTTGCAGATATCTTCATAGTCATATTTCTCTATAAGTTCTAGCGTATCTATTTGTAGATTTAGAAGTAATGTTTGTAATGGGAGAAATAATATTTTATTGAGTAATATTGGTAGATCGATTTGTGATTGGAGAAGCTTGACCCAACCACTGAATACAAATCATATCGGTTTAATAAGGCAGTGACGGGAACTATAGGGAAGATGAATTTTGGAAAAGCAGATATTGGCAGCGTATATTTTATTAGGAAGTCTGATCTAAACTGGAGACTGATTGAGACGCAGGAATCTGATGATTTGGTAGATACAGACAAAATTAAATAAGACAAATTTGAGTAGAAGCTTTGAATTATTCTTTCATCCTTTGGCGTCTTTTCTTAAAGCTATCGGGTCTAGTTTAATCCCTCCCAGCCGCCGCTTGAGACAAAAGAGAAAAGGTGAATTGCTTCTAATAAGAATTGGCGAGTGCTGCTTGGTAGCTAGTGTATAACGATTTCAAGGAAGAGAGTAAGACGACTTCAGAAGGAGAGCTGAGTCAGCTTGAAATATTGACAGAAGACGTCTTTGGAAAATTCACGCAAGAAAGACAAATACTCTAAAAAGGCTGCTACAGTTTGAAGACACTCTTTATTGGGCACATTAGTCTTAAGACAAAGTGAATTTGTCTTATTTAGAGGATATAAGTCGATGCTGGAAGGAGACAGATATTCGCATTGGAGGAAGGCGTGGCTTTAGTGGAGATTGGAATATTCAAGCAGGACAAAGGAGTTTGAAGAATTCTGAATGGTCCCAAAGATCACATTCAGAATTACCTGAAGAAAATCGGGTACCCCCTGCTACAGAATAGATCGCTCCAGGCAATCAGATTCTTTGTATTTCTGTATTGACTTCTCAGTGCCGATAAAGTCATTGTTATGTCCAGTAGATGAAGGCTGCTTTAGTGTTGCTATAATAGTATTTTGCATTTATCTTAAGTGCTGGTCTATCTCTATGGTAATCGCTGTCACACAGTGACAAGCTTATGTAATGTAGCATTTAGATGATATCCATGTCAGTTTATCATAGCACTGTCAACTGGAGCAAACTATATTATCTGAGTTCCTATCTTTTCTCTGTAATTCAAATTGCATTCAGTTTGCAAGTCTGCACTTTCAAAGACGTTGTATTGTAGCTGATGTTGCATTTGATTCCAGTCATTTACTTGAATTGAAAGGATATATGCATTGCTTCTTAGTACATTTGAAGTCATTGATAATATTAGAATTATGCAATTCTTCATCAGCATTTAAGAGAAGAAGCAAACCAAAAACATTTACCAACAGCAAACACTTGTAAGTTAGCTGTTTGACGGAACGTCCGAGTATTAAAGCTGAAAATTTACGCCAGAAATAGCTCGGGTCATTACAAAAGGATGGTGAACATTAAGCATAAGCTAAGAAGGCTCGGGGCCTCAAAATCAGAGCCAAGATGAATTGGCTCAAAGTGAGTGACAAAGGATCTAAATTTTTCTTCACCTTTATTAAAATGAAAAATGTGAAGGAGATTGGCCCAATTTGGATTGATAATGTGTAGATTAATGATTTTAGCAGAATAAAAGAGGACTTCAAAAACTTCTATGAAGATTTGTTTACTGCAAATGATAGTATCTCTAGTTGCAAAGAGGCTTAAGAGTTCTGTAGGAGAATCATCCCAAGGAAAATTGAGGGTGAGGAAGCTTTGATCTTGGATAGGAAATTTTGCAAAGAGGAAATAGAGAGGGTGATTAAGTCTTTTAGCAATGATAAATCTCCCGGGGTTGATGGGTTGTCGACAAAGTTTTATAAAAATAATATTGACTGATAAGTGAGGATCTCCTTGTGTATAATTAGACCATCAGTAAGGGCACTTTAGGTAGTAATATTAATAGAGGAATCGTAAAATTGCTTCCTAAAGAAGGAGATAGAACCCAAATTAAGAATTCGTGGGCTATCACTCTTCTAAATGTTTCTTATAAGATTTTGGCCCTTATTCTCAAAGAGATTCTACCAATGTCCATTAGTTTCACTCAGACTAGATTTATTAGAGGCAAATATATCCTTGAAAATTTGATTACTAGTTGCAAAGCAATGGAATGTGGTAGAGCCTCCAATCAAGATGTGGGTATGTTTCTCATTGATTTTGAGAAGGCGTATGACAAAGTTGAATGGTATTTTATCCTTATGATCCTTGAAGCCTTTGGATTTCCTAAGAATTTTTGTGATATTGTTAAAGTTCTCTTTAGAGATGCAGTTACCCAGATTGATACAATGGCTCTCTCTTTGAACCCTTCTATCTTCAAAGATCAATCAGACAAGGGTGCCCTCTTGACCCTGCTTTATTTGTGATAGCTTTTGATGCTATGTACTATTTATTAAGATCCATGAGTAGAGAAATCGTTGTTAAGGGCTTGGTCCCCCCTAACAAGGAAAGCTTGTTGAACGTGCAATTTGCAGATGACAAAGCTAATCCATAATTTGTTTAGGTTCTATATCCTATTGGAAAAGTAATGTATTTGTGGTCCTCGACTAATCTATAATATAATACTAATGGATTATGGCTATCTTGTGATAGTCTAATTGATGAAGACAATAAGTTTAATATCTAGGGTAATTGGACAGCCTAGGTCTACATTATGGTCTTGAAAGACCTAGGTTTTGTAGTTGAGTATTGGAGCCTCATGAGCCATATTGACAAGACAATTTCTTAACAGCATTAGTCTTTGTTTCCCCTTTGTAGTCAACTAGGTTCTTTGATGGATCAAACCTTGCTAAGGAATAACAATGTAAATCCATGATTACTTCTCTTTAGGAATCAAGACAATAAAATTTGAGAAGATAACTCCTTGAAACCCCAAACTTGATCTAATCTTTTTATAGTTCTCAAGCATCACGAGTCTTGCTTCTATTCACAATATTGGTTAAAGTTTTAAACCAGGCCAAGAAAATAGTTGCTCTGATTAATCTTGATAGTCCCTATAAATCCTATCAAGGAGATGATCTTGCTAAGGCTTCCTTACACTTTGTAAAGTGTATGAATTCTCTGAATAGAAAATTAGAAGGGGGTGTAGCTTAAGATGGTAAGGACCTAATTGAATTTCGTTATGTCTTGGACTTAGTCTAAAATGCTACCAATAAGATGACATAAAGGGGAGTTGCAGTATGTTTTCTTATTTGCTTCGCTCTATGTTTAATGGGTTATCTGGTTATCTTAGGCCAAGGATTTTGTTGGTCTTGTTTCCATTTGTTATGTCTTAGAATTATCTTCATAGAGACAACTCTATCAAGCCATGCCTTGCCTTAGGATTGGGTTTTCTTTCATATTCATGAAGTTCGATCCTTGTTCAATTTGAGAGGTCATCACGTAAGTTTGGGAGAGGTTCTTGTTCAAAGATCTGTTGGGGAGAATTCTAAGCCATTGATTGTAGGAGTCAATCCTAAGTCAACACTTGTACTTGGAAGGAAGATTTGGATGTTGCCCTCATTCAATCATAATTGACTTTGCTTTAGGCCAAGTCAAAATAAAAAATTTCTGTTCACCAGAGAGGAAAGTTAGAAGGAATTTCCCTAAAGGTCTCAAGAACTCTTGGTGGGGCGGACTAATTAGAGTATGCCACATGTCAATACTAGATCATTCATGACTGAACATCTTGGTTCCTTTTGAAATCTGGAGCTGAAACCTTATTAAGAGTCCAGAATGTAATCTCATGTCAATAGGAATCCCCAAGGGGCAATCATTGTCAATTCTGGAACCAAAGTCAAATTACATTGTATTACAGTAAGGCTCAAGTACTGGAATCCTTAGATATAAGGTCATGAGAATTTCAAACCTAAAAGGTCCTGGTAAATTAGAGTTTATAAAAGTTCATGTACATGGGAGCCTTGGGGCTATTTGTTATGCAAAATTTGGAATTGAGAGGACTGGGTAAATTCGATTGCATTGAGCTTTTGTGTTTGTAGGAGCAATTAGACTCCAAAAGAAAATAAACCACATCATGCAAAGAACCGAAGCAACCTGCGAGACTAAACCAATTGGATGAGGCTAGGTGTCAAGTGTGGATGCAACAATTGAAACATGGAACCCAAGTCTCACCATTCGATTATTCTATTGTATGTCAACCAATCATATAACTCAATTCCTTTTAGAGCTATCACCATCATCATTGGTTTCTGAAAGCCATTAATCCTTATCTATATTGGAAGGACTGTGGAACCTAAAGAGAGTTGAGAGCTCTGACACCTTTCAAAGTACTGAGAGCTGCTAGATCTTCCATGCCACTCGGAGATCATATGATTCATGAGGATAGTGACACGCATGTTGCATGTATGTATGGTAGAACTCACAGGACCCACCACAACACTTCTGCCAATGAGAATATCCTACTAGTGAAATGTTTGTGCATGTGAATACAAGATAAATTGAACCCATCATATGTTGACTCACCCACCAATCAACCAATCTTGGGTGCTCCTAAGGGCTGTTGATCTCAATTCTCATTTGACAGTCCTTGGAACTCATAGGATGTTGGAAGCTTTGACACCTTGGGAAGTTTTGAGAGCCATTGATCTAAAAGCTCATCAAACAATCTTCAGAATTCTGATTTGCATGAGCACTCCATGCTATTAATGACCATTGTTCTATTAGTTTAGCATGTCCATATGGATGTTTATGTGGACCAGCAACATAGGAAAGCCGAATGACATGATGACATTTGACCCCATTGGTTACACTAGTATGGTGGGCCCTCTCTTCTGCATTTCACTGGATTCTCACAAGGCTGGCATGTATACTCTGGACCTGATTAAACCTGATGGTACATTCTCTCTCTCTTTGCAGTCTATCAAAAAGGCAAAGATGTTCTTGTAACATTTGATGACCTCTGCGACTGATCTTGTTCCTGGGCAACTAATGTTTGATCTGCCAATGTTTCAAGCAGGATATTTAGTTTTTTTCTTTTAATTGTCTGAATTTTGGGTTGCCTGTTTGGGGTGTTACATGTTTCTTCCATAATCACAATGTATTCATTCTTAGGAAAGTGATACTTTAAATGTGAAAACCATAAGTTAAAAAAGAAGGGTTTATTTGAAATGGCATGGAAGTGATATATTAACAGGCCACATAGTTATCAATTTTAGTTACAGGAATCAAGGAAGAAAATCCAAGTACCTTATTTATACTTTTGTCTTGGTTAACTACAAATGAAGCTAACTATTTATTTGAACACGAGTATCATGGAAGAAACTTCGATTGTCTAGTCTGTTAGGTTTGGGAGAGATGCATGAAGTTTCCCTATTGTTTAGCAAGAAGTGATATAAGTGATTTGATTAAATTAATCTTGCAAAGTTTCAAAATTAAAATTCTCTTTCAAGTCATTGTTTAGTTCATGTATCATTGCGTACCTTAAAATGAAGAAATCATGATATTCAATCAGAACAAAAACATGCATTTTAGTACCTATATTAATTTAAGGTCATGAACATTGTATGAAGCAACAATTTTTCACAGGTCTCAACATCGGAATAAAGAAATGGCAATGGCAGTGCTGAAATCACGACTTGATCAGCTAGAGATGGCTCGACAAGTACAATCCAATGCTCAGCATACACAATCACTATCAGAAATTACATGGGGAAATCAGATACGCTCTTATGTCCTCCATGTATGTTTTTCTATCTTTTGCCAATTTTGAGTTGTTAAATTCATCCAATTGCTATAACAATGATTTGCCACCATCCATATCTAATATTTTTCTCATTTGTGGCAGCCGTATCGTATGGTGAAGGATTTGCGAACAAACTATGAAGTTTCAGATCCTGATTTAGTTCTTGAGGGAGAGCTTGATGGTTTTATTTTCAGTTTTTTGTCCAGATCGGTTGATAAAGATGTGGAGAGATGAATGGCCATTTAACACTATCAGTTGAAATGTATTTGTCTGTTTTGAAAAGGACATTTTTTTGGTTGTCCTGTATATTACTCATGTCCTTTTTACTAAACAGACAAATTGCCTAAGAAATTGATACTGTAGACACCTAAAAAATACCCAGGTCCTGATTTGCCTACTTCTAAACAATTTATCCCTTATTCCCTAAGGTCCTGAAATGTCGACAGTTCTCTGTGGATGTTTGGTGAAGTGGGAAATATTAATTTTATCATTGTAATCAGTTGTTGAGAGGCATTAATCAACATTCTTAATCCTAAAATTTTGGAGGAACAGTGCATCAACCAATGATTGAATATGTGACAAACTTCTTTAAAAAATATGTTTTAGAGTTTAGTGTCTTAAGAGTTACTTCATATTTGTTGTAATGGTGTTAACTGATAGATTATATATCATGTCTTCTCAATTCTCTTGATCTTTAAGTCTGATGACTCAGACTACAATCAGAAACAATTCAACAGGAGTGTAAAGAGATACAAGAGAACACATAAATTTTTATATATCATAATTATGAAGAATATAGCCATTTTGCATTGGGCTATCTGAAGGTTTACATAACATATGTATCAATTTCTAAACAAACATTTTAACGTATGACTAGTGTACTGCTTCGGGTTTTGCAGTGTTTTGGGGATGGGGGGAACAGGGAAAAAACATTCTCTCTGTCTCCAACCCAATTCTTTTTCTGGAGGGATGTCTCCCAAAAGTGGCCATTTCCTGGGACGTCCCCACTTTTGTGGACATTGTGGGAATGTCTTGTCGTACACATTGTCCCTGTGACATCTTGAGAACTGAGGATCCCCTGCCACTGTCAATTTTATGTCCACAAAAAAAAAAGTCTTGGCCAAATTTTTGTAATAAATGGCTTGGTTGAGTACCTTGTAACTAAAATTTGGAGCAGGCCAACAATGGGCTGTAGAGTTGGAGCGGATAGATTGCAAGCAGATCAAGGCCCATGGAATAAGGTTTGGTTGTAAATCTGAAGCAAAACTTTACTTTAATAGTACATTTTGTTTTAGTGTGTATGGCTATAAATTTTAAGAACAACAAAGTAAGATCTTTTTGTTGATTTTGAATCGTTGCCAAATTGAGATTTGGCAGGCCAAGAAGCAGCTTGGATATGTTTATAGAGATCTCTGTTCTTTGTGTAAGATGCTTGCAAAGATTATTGGTAACAGAAAGCAAACTTTAACATCAGGGTCTGCCAATCTATCTGATTCAGATGAATGGCTGGAAAAGAGCATGAGAGAAGAACTCCAATGTTTTCTACAAGGATGTTGTAATTATAACAAAGACCAGATGATCTAATCAACATTTGTTTGGCTCCAAGTTCATTAAACAATGCTTGCAGTTTGTAGCAGAATTCTGGGTAGCTGTCTATTTTCTCACAGGGGACATATAATTTAACATCCAATAGTTATATTTTGTTTCAGAAACAATCATGGATTATATTTTATTGGATATTGTATTTTCATTATATATATATATATATATATATATATATATATATATATATATATTTTATTAGCCATCCTCCTACCGTCCCCAAAATTTAGGTACTAAATTTTTTCCATCCCCATAACATTGTTCCCCCATAAAAGAATCCATTTTATTTATAAGTCTAAAATTTCTGATAAATTGTTATGCGAAAAGGTGCCATGATTTCCCCACAGAACATCCAAGGGCTCAGTTAGCTGATTCCATTTTTCTCGGTGGTCAGAAATTATCGGCCTACCATGGAGAATGCCACCTAACTTGGAACGTATAAAGAATGAGAACAATGATGCGATTTTCTGGGTGTCAATACTGAATGAATTCAAGCAACTTTGGTCATTTATATCCACAATATTGGTTATATCTATCGGTCTATTTTCAAGAGCATTATAATTTTCATATGTATAAACCTTTGTTGAGTTTGACAGCACGTGATGCTTAGAGTGCGACAATTAAGTGGGCTATTGTATTTTGCCAACATCCATTAAGTAGAATGGTCACTTTCATTGTGGCATCACTTATATTAACATAAGGATCATGATATATTGAACTATAAATGTTGTTGCGGATGAAGCCTTCCAACCAATGGATTTGTTTTTGGAAGCAGATAGGAAGATTGTTTTATTTTGTTCGCGTTTCAATTCGCACCTCTGGTATGCGAATTAGAAATGGACAGCTATGCACAGATTAACTACTCTTTGAATTAGGAGGGGAAGCTCCCTCTTTGCTGATGTTGCTTAAAGAAAGTAAACTAAATTAATTTGCCAATCTTTTTGTTCAGTTAAGAGCACAAGGTTATAAAAATCTACCGCCGTAGCTGAGATTTTCTCTTTTTGAATATCAACTACAACTAAGCCCACTCTAATGACGCTTTTAACAACTCAAGTAAACTCAAAGCTTGAGAGTTAAAAGTAAACAAGGAATTGATTCTTTGACACAAAACTCACATAAACTAACTCTCAGCATACACCTTAAGACTCATTGTACTTTTAGATGCAAGCTGAAATAAAGATTATATAAGTGAAACACATAAAACGGAAACCTAAGACAATAGATCAAAACAGCGAAACAGGCATAAGATTTTCTTTTCTCAAATTTCAAATAACAAAGATTACACTTTTGGGACAACAGGATTGTAGCAATAATAGGCTTATAGTTTAGCAATCAACCAAAATACATTGGCACAAGTAACACATGAACTGCAAAGGTAGGCATACAAGCTTGTTCTTACCCTAATTGAACTGATACTAAATAACAACTTGTAGGCAAAATAGGCTTAGCAATTTGCTATCACAATAACTATTAAATAAAAATGGGCAAGGCTACCCCTATTTATACACAGGCAAAGGAGTAGGGAACCTTAAAATCTCCTTGTTTTTACAACCAAGATTTGTCAACGTGCAAGTTTTAATTCTAAAATTAAAACAAGATAACTATCTAACAACCTATGCAAGCAAAAAACAAGGAAAGTGTCAACTATTACACCTTGATTCTTTCTCTTTTGCAAAGAATGGATAAGAATGAAACAAGAATAGAAAGAAAGCTCGAAGAAAGCATCAAGTTCACTGCTGCTTTTGAGTTCTATTCTCAGAAAATATTGTTGCCCCAAAGAGGTGACTCATTCACTAATAATTTGGGAAACTCTATCCTCCAAAAAACTGATTTGTTCTTGATTTGAATTGGAGAGTGCTACATGCTGAAAATCTTGTTTTTTTACTATAAACTCAAATATGTTCGGAAACTTTTTGTGCAAACTACTGAAAATAGAATCTTGAAAAAGCAATTTTTCGGAAAAAGCTGGGACTTAGGTTTTGTAGAGAATCACGTTCTAGGACCCAAATGATCAAATTTCGAAAAAGCTGAGGTTTTTACAAAAAAGTGCAAAAAAAAGCAGATTCATGAAAACTTGAAATTTTCCAAAGTTGACAAGAATAAAAAATCAAGTGGACCCAAATGAATGAATTTTGAAAAAAATGACCCCCTTCTTCTGAAAAGTGATGCCCTGGAAAAATAAAGCATGAAAAAGCGAGCATCTGTGCATACTAATCATGAAAATGTGAAGAACTTCGAAAAAGCACCATGTTTTGGCTTTCAAATCTTGATGAGAAGAAAAAGATACTTTTCTTTCTCTGGATGTCAACCTGCAAACGTGAATAATGAATGCCAAAGCCTTCTTAAATAGGTTGAGGATGAAAAAGATGCTTTATTCTCCAACATTAAATCTTTTCAAGGCAATCTTGAGCAAGTTCGTTGCATATGGACATTGTTTGAGAGTTGAATGATGAAAATTTGGAAATTTCTCTAAGACATGAAACTTGACGCCCTTTTTGGCAAACTTGCCATTTTCTTGAAATTTTCAACTTTTTGCTTCATTTTGACCTCACCTTGATCCTCAATTTTGGGCACTCGGTGAATCCTGTGAACTGGCTGATGATCTCTTTGTGGCACCTAATTGAATTTGAGATGATTGCTCTGGAGACTGCAACCTCAAAAAACTGAATCTGAGGCCTCAAAATCTTGGTTGCCTCTGGCTACCTGGGGCGCCCATCCTTAGCAGAGTTAGTCAAATTTTGATATTCTTCAATTTTACACTACTTTTTGTTCTTAAGATGAATTCTCAATTTTGGATGCTTGACTGACCCAATAAACCGGTTGTCAGATTTGTTAGATAGCTCTGAGAATTTCTAAGGGGGGTCTTCTGGAAGTGACTGGCCCGGAAAAGTAGTTTTACAGTCTCAAAAGTTTGGGCGCCTCTGGCTACCTGGGTGCCTTTTCTACCCAGACTTGGTCATTTTTTGAAATTTTCAACTTTCTACTTTGACTTTTACATTCTGCACAATTTCACCTCTTCATTCCATCTGCAATATCTGGTGTTTGACAAATCTGATGAACTCACTGATGGATCCATTGGAAACCCTACTCAAATCTGAAGAAAATTCCTTAGAGGCAACAAACCCTTTTTTTTTTTAATGCCCAAAAGCTTGGGCACCCCTGGCTACCTGAGGCGCCCATGATCACCAGAATTAGTCATTTTTAGGCATTTTTCAATTTCTCAATTTTATCTCCCATGCAATGTCCTCTGTTTGATCTGCAACTGCGGGGGACTGATGAATCCGACGATCTGGCTGAGACATTCACTGAAAAGCTTGCAGAATTCTGAAGACAATGATTGATTTGGAAAACCCTAGTAGCTTGATTGGCCCCTCCAAAACCCTAGGCGCCCCTAGTTACCTAGGGTGTCCACGATCACCAAATTTACCCATTTTTACTTTATTTTCAACCTTCAAACTTGATCTTCCATGCTTTGTCCTTCGTTTGATTTGCAACTGCTAGTAACAAACAAACCTGATGATTGAGTTGAGACATCCACTGGATAGCTGGTAGAATTCCAAAGACAATGATCATATTTGCAAACCCTAATATTTGAATTAGGTCCTCCAAAACCCTGGGCGCCCCTAGCTAGTTGGGGCGCCCAAAGATCCCAGAGATATAATATTTTTTTATGTTTTCACAATTTCCAGTTTGCTTCTTGATGAAACTCCTCTATTCAATCTGAGATTTTGACTGATAGCTTGATCTGATGGACCTATTGTTGGATTCACTGCGGAGCTAGAAGGATTCTGAAAAAACCATTTTAGAAACACAAACCTTAATTCCATCATTTGGCACCTTGAAAGGTTGGGCACCCCTGGCTAGTAGGGGCGCCTTTACTCTCCGGTGTTAGTTTTTTATTTGCAATTTTCAGCTTTCTCCTTCATTCCTTGTGTTCTCTGCTCCATGCTCAACAGTCGGGGTTGAAAAATATTCCAAGGCATAAATGGCTAGGCACCTTGACTGGGCAGGGGCACCTAGCATCTCCAAACTTAGCCAATTTTTCTCAGTTTTCAAGATTCTTCAATCTGCTTCCTTCGTTCTTCATTCTTCAAGCATCTATCGTTGTTTCTTGATCTATGTAGTGTTTGAGACCTTGAATCTGACACCTGGCAATTGAGCAACCTCCATTGATGACCTTGGAGCTGCTGATTTGGCTTCTGAAAAAGCAATATAGACCCATTAGAGAAAAACTGATGATTTTGACTGGACCAGCCTAATGAGGAAGTATTTTAAGTCAATCAAAATTAGTTTGAACATCTGTAGTTAGACATTATATTTTTAGAAAATTAGGGCCAAAAACCTAAGATCTGAGTTTTGTAGAGAAGGTTGCTCTGAGCAGACCCAAATCGTCAAATTTTGAAAATTTTGAGTTTTTGACCAATATGCATGACATGCAAAATCCATTTTTTGACCTTTTTTTAACAATTTTTACAAGACTTTTACCGACTCTTTCAAAATTCCTTAATGAAGCAAAAAAATTAATTTGGGGTACAACATATTTATAGAAGCAAATTCCAAGATGCACAATTTTTAGCATTTATTCAACTCAAAGAAAAAGGCATTTATTCAACTTGAAAGGAAAAGTATTTAGGCATTTGTTAGACTTGAAGGGAAATTATTATTTTTTGGATGTATATATAAGGTTGTTTTAATCATAGAACCAAATTTTAACACACATTTCTTAGGCATATCTAACTTGGGGAGAAAGACATTTTGGAATATACTCAGCTTAAAGGGAAGATTAATTTTTAGATGTGGATATGAAGATTTTTTTGGTCATAGAAATAAATTCCAAAGACATACAATTTTCACACCTATCCAACTTGAACTGAAATACATTTACCAAACTTGATAGAAAAGGTATTCAGGCATATACTTAAGGGAAAATGAATTTTTGCAGAAGTTTATAGAAATGAAATTTTAAAAAAATAAAAATTTAACCACAAAAACATTTTTTAAGAAGTTTATAGAAAGGGAATTCGTTTAAGTAACAAAAGAGGTGAAAGAGATTTAGGCATTTATCTTGCTTGAGGGGAAGGATTAATTTTTTGATGTAGATATGAGGGTTTTTTTTAATTGTAGAAGCAAATTCCTAGAAGCACATTTTTAGGTGTATTCAACTCCAAGTAGTTGTTTTGTTGAAAAAGGGATCCTAGGTCTAATAGCTAGATCACTAAAATCAATCATTTTCCAATTAACATTAGGATTCAAATGGGCAAGGGTGTGAGATTGACTTACAACCTAAAAGGTGAGTCAATCAGTCTTGGATCTTATTCTTTAATGCCTTAGAAATTGATTGAAATTAGTGTGAATCTATTGAATTGATTTACCTATGAGACCTAATGTCAAAATGCAACTTTTTTATATCGACAAAAATGAAAAATCAATATCTTATAGCAGATCCGGGGAGGGCAGAGTATTGTGCACTTGGAATGTAAGTTTGAGTCTAATTTGTTGGTCTAGGATGCAAGAATGCCTTAGTCTGGCTTCCACTTTCCTCATATTTGAATTTACAGGCCCGTGACTCCCTGTCTACCTTTTGTGATCCTGCTCTAAAATCTCCATCTTTAGATTTGAACTTGCAAAAATCTGGAAAAGACAGGAAAGGGGTGGTTCTATAGGAGTTTGCCTCAATCAAACCCCTGTTTTGGTATTTCTACCTCCATAAATAGTTAATGGGTTGATTGTTAAAAAGTGTGTGCTCTTAACCTTAAGTGCATCTAAGGTTGTAATGAGCTAAAATGCATAAAACCCTACTCAAATGTGTTAGAGGAGGATTCATATATGATAAAAATGAGATCAACCAAAGAGAAAGTCAAATACCCTTAGGAAAATCTAAAATGCAGTAATACCTTGCTTAGGGCAGCAAGTAGGTTGAAGCTTGAAGATGAAAACACTCTAAAAAAAGTCATTAGTTTGTTGAAAATGGCCAAAGCAATATCCAAAACCTAGATTCCATCATGTTCTCCTATTGGCATCAAACTCCAATCATTGTAGCAATCATGATCAAATCTAAAAATTCTCTTGAAAACCTATAAATTCAAATATATATTTGCAAAATATAATTGTCTTCTTATTCTTCTTAATTTTGAAATAATAATTCATATTTATATAGTGGACTTTAGAATAAATTAAACTTTAGGCCGACTCAATTAAATTTGAATTTTCTAGACTAAATTACTGTCAAGGCCCAAATTTAGAATTACATCTTTGAAATTAAAGACCAACAAACACGAAAAATCAAATTTATCAGGAAAAATAGTTGGCCTAGAGCACCCCGTGCCTTAGATTGGCTTTCTCACACTCAACAAGGCTTGACATGGGTGTTTAGGGTCTACTAAAATCAAGACTTTTTCATGTTAGGGCACTTGTCAAAATTAATTTGATGATGTTTAATCAATAAGACATTTTTCAGGGTCGTGTAGGCACATTCTCTTGGGATGATAGGAAAATTTTAGGGCTTAGGGAATGTCTTAATGCATTGATGAAAATTCATTCAAGTCAGTTCTAAATAGAGCATGAAATTGTACTCTCACCTGAAAGGGAGTACAATTTTCGATGCTACACAAGTGTAAGGCATTTAGGCATTATCTAGCTTGAAGGAAAATGAATAATTTTTGGACCTAGATATGAAGATTATATGCACAATTTTTTAGGCGCATTCAACTTGAAGGAAAATACATTTATCCCACATGAGAGAGGTTTTTTTAGAAGGTTGTAGAAAAAGCTTTTTGGGATTTTTTAGTCCTCAAATTTTTATTTTTCTTCTTTTTGAATCTTATGGAAAGGGATTTTATTTTTGAATTTTAGATTTTTTAAGCCATAGAAGAAGAGAAGTGGGTGAGGAGGTATTAAGAAGCTTGCTAAAGGATTTTTTCAAAACAAAACTAGTCTCAAAAGACAATGGTGAGGAAAGGGAGAGGTTGAAACAGGTTTTTAAAGATTTTTTCAGCCACATAAGAGGAGGGGAGGTTGGGTAAGCAAACATACTCATCACTAATCAGCCATTATGTCAATCATAGAGATCATGGTATATTGGACTATAGATGTTGTCATAGATTAAACTGTCCAATCAATGTGAGATAATTTTTTGGATATTTGAATATACATAACATTATTTGTATATTAAATAATAAAAAATATACTAAAAATACATTTAAATTAGAATTATTAAATTGTAAAACATTCTCATAGTGTTTTTCTTCTCAGGTTGAGACCACAATCATGGCCATGGAATTAGTCATAATCACAAGGTTAGCCTTGATACCTAAATTTAAATGAGATTTTCTCACCTTTCAATTTAACTTCATAAGATTTTATACATTACATCTTGTTGCCATGCATATCATTTGGGACTACTTTGATCTTCTTATATATAAAGGAGAATACTAGGTCATTTTAAATGTTGCAAAACAAGAACAACTTAATACACAAATAGCAAAGAGACAAGCATTTATTTTGTATTTTAGCATCACAACGGTGCATTACTATCTAGTGTGTCTTTTATCTTGTTTTGACACCATTGATTAGTATAACATGGTTTGAATGTAATCAAGACGGCACAAATTCCCTTGCTTGAGAGTAGGTCCTAACAATGCTTATTAGAAACACATTTTCTAGATATCATAGGGGAATTTGTTCTTGAAGATCACTAGAACAAGGTTCGAGTTGACATAGTTAGATCAAGGTTGTACATAGACATATTAGGATTGCCCCTACAACTAACATAAATATTCTTCCATCAAATTTTTAGACACTAGAACAAGTCCACAAATAGAGGATTAAGACCACACATTTCAAATCAAGCTTGACTACAAAACCATTTATGAGGTATGAACGTCACCCCATTATTAGAACCAAATTATCCCTTTTTAACGATCTACCACCTTCCATATACCCGTATCATACTTAAATTAATAGGAATATGTAATTAATCAGATGCAATCTTAGTTAATATTAATATATACATACTTGTCACTCTTTCTATGTTAATGAAGATAATAATTTTGATGGTTGTGGGCAAAAGATGTGTTTTTTTTTTAAAAGTGATATGTTCAAGAAAGAGAGGAGTTCTAGAGTGCCACATCCGTAGAGATTTGGAATTATCGAAGCATTTTCAGAATCATTGTAGACTAGGTCTCTGCAAGAGGAGTCCGAGAGGCAAATGTCTTTTGTTGTGCCTAAAGTTGCAAACTACCACCAGAATACTAGTTCTCTAAAAATTAAGAACAATAAGACTCATATTTTATGATAGTTCTCTCAAGCTATTAAATTGCTTTCATTTAATGCAACTTAGACTTTTATTTATAAATCTACATAACAAAATTCTAATAGCATCAATGCATATCACCATGATGCCATAATCTAGGAAATAGGTCGTAGTTTATATATATTTTTCTATTATTCAACAAAAACAACTTGAAATTTGATTTTTATATTTTTTCTACATGAAATAATAAAGAACCTTTTTTAGTTGAAAATTCTTGGATTCCTATTTTGAGAAGCATTGTTGCATGTTCTTAATGATTTTGTGAGGAAATAATTCAAACCTCCATTGAACTAGCCACTAAATCGAGGGATTGGAGTGTATAGAAGAGATAAATAGTTTAGTTTTTCATTGATTTTATGTTTTTGCAGTTGTGATCATACTCATTATAACTTGCAAGTTTAATGTGTTTAATGTTATATGTGTTATCTTTATTATTAGTATTATCTTTGTTGTTTGTTATGTTATGCAAATATGTGTTTATGTGAATAGAATTGTGTATTCCGTAGTTATAGAGTATATAGTTGTTTCCATTTTATGTTGAAATCATGTCTTTAGAAACACAAATATTGTCTAAACGAGTTTATTACTAGCTTTATATTATGTGGAAAAGTAAGAAAATAATATAATAGTTTAGATTTTGTTATCATTGGATAAGGAAATTTCATTTTGTTGTAGCAGAATTTCAATTCTTTCTTGTTTCTATAGATTATATTTCATATGCTTTCATAGATTGATGTTTTTAAATACTTTCTAGTGAACAATCCTTTTTAGCATAAGTATTCCCTAGCTTGATAAAATCTAGCATAGATTAGGATATTTGAAATCCTTTTATAGACAACCTTGGACACCACCTTGGTCAAAATGATAATTAATCAATTAAATTCTGAGACCTGACGACAACTCATCAACCATGATCAAGACATTCATTGCAATTGGTTTCTCATCAACCAGTCATGGATTTAAGTTGAGATCTAGTACTAGATTCAGTTAGAGATTTTAGTAACCGGGTGTAGTCAATGTCAATGATTGAAACAAAAATATGCAAAATCTCATATATTTGTTTTTAATTAAATTAAGTAGGAAACAAGGGTCTCGACCCTTTACAAGGCTACCTAAAGGCTAAGCCAAATAGGCCAAAAACAACACAACCAAGAGAAAGAGGAACAATTGCACCAAGTTGTCAAAAACAACTACAAATGAAAGACAATCTTAGGCCTAGAACGGATTGGCCTCTCACTCAACACTTGAGCATGAGTTTGGGAAAATGAATTAAGAAGACCTTTCTTCCTTCTTACAATAGTCTATGAGACATTATCTTCCAATTTCTCGAAACAAGGAGAAGTAGGAGGAGAACACCCCATAGAGAGCTTGTCAATGCACGAAGAGGGAGCAATAGAATGGCAAGGCGAAAGGTTCAAACTTCTACCACATGAGTAATCTAGATCTAATCTAAAGCTAAGAGAAAAAATCAGGCTATGAGATCAAGGTTGTTGTGTGACTTTTTCCCCAAGAGAAGATAAATCTATTGAATAGCCCTTTAGAATTAAAAGGGAGATAGAAAATAAAGGATATTATGATCCTTTGGTTAAAAGAGAGATTAATAAAGAATATGTATAAACATTCTTTAGAAAGGGGAAGCATAATTATTTATTTAAATAATTGTTAAAAAGTAACCTTTGTGAAAGGGTGTGATGGTTTGAAAACCACCCCTTAAAAGGATATATAAATCATTCATGTGAGACTTGGGAAAGACATGGAAGAGGAACATTCAAGGAGAGAAGAGAAAAAGGAAAGAAAATGGAGAGAGAAACACAAGGCACAAAAGAGTGAAGGTTAAGGTCATGGATGGGCATTTAAACATTTGGAGAAGGGGAACACAACGTGTGTCCAACTCGAGGTACAACGTATACCCGGGAGTGTCCTGGCCAGGGCTGTGTTTATGTCGTAAAGGTAGGTTGGTTTTGTGCAAGAACCGGTTCCTCTGGGGGTGTTTGTGCCAAGAAAAGTCTAGACCTGTAACCATTCCTTTGAATGTCAGATAGTAGCCTCTCAAAATATATTTACAAATAAGTATTGAAACCATTGATTCAACAATATTGGGAATATTGTCTATATGATTTTGATGTTAATATGATTAACCTATGTGAAGGTGTTATTACATTTATTATGTTAATTATTTAATTGTCACACATTTATAGTTTACATTGATTATTCATATTTATGTTTATAACATTGTATAACTCAAATTATCTTAATTATAATATTCATTATATTAAATCTGCTGATATTTCTTAAATAACTATTGGAGAAAATAGCATCACATTTGGTATCAGAGTCTAATGATTGAGCCATATTACCTTGGAAATTCTCTTCATCTATAGATATTTCATGATCCTTGTGTATGCCTAGTGTTATACACTTTCCCTAATCTTTGAGTCATAAGACTTGATTCTATAAGACCCTTATGGTAATTTTCCTATAGCATTATTGAAAATCCTATATCATATGTGTCTTCGCATCCATATTTAAAATCTTGTCTAGAGTTAACATTGTCTTGAGCAACTTCTTATTTATACTTAGGCTCATCTTAAGGCATCATATCCATAGCAAATCAATAGGCCTACTCGACAAGCTTTCAGATAAGATATTGATCTAGAGAGTTATTCTTGTGTCCCACTTAAAGGTTAGATACATGGTCAAGACTAAGAAAACTTCAGTCCATAGCATAGGTTCTTTTTTTTTAGATCTTAGTGATGAGTTTCCAATAGTAATGAAGTAATGATATATATCAATTCCTTGAGTTTTAGAGTGGCTATGTGTACCCATGAAATATTTTTTCATCCTAGTTACTATCTATTATAATATATTGTATTTAACAACATCAATGATCAACTTTAAATTATATATGTATCCCACCTTGTAAAATGAGCAACGCATACTTCTTTATTATTCATTTATTATGACACATGTTCAATGAGAATACCTTATATTGATCCATTCTTTACATGATGCAGTTGGGAGTTACTTCAAAATGTATTTAAATCACTATTGGAGAAAAGTAGCATCACAGGGGTAGGAGGTTCCCCAAACGGGTCCACACCACATCTCTTATCTATTTGTTATTTTTTATCAATTAATGAATTACCAATCTAGGCTTAGCTTTGAATTGTAGGGTTTGATCTTTTTAATCATTGGATAATAAGACCCGCATATTATTTTTATATATAAATTGACGAATATAACTTACACTCTTGTCCTCTTTTTAGGGTGATATTTATGATTTGTACACTTTTGTCACATGATGGATACATACATGTTATTTAGTAATGAATATTCTTTGTATCATGATGATGCATGAACATCCACAATTGATTTGGAAATCCTAAATCACCCAAAAATATTTCATGTTATGTATATGTTTCTTTATTTTTGTAGCTTGTTTTTTAGGTTTCAAGTTGGATCTTGCACTCCCCCCTAATCAATTCCTATGGTTTGAGGATGGCCTGTGCTAACACAAAGTAGTGTTGTTGTGGCAATATTGTTGTAGAGTGGAAGCATAAATCCCTATCCCACTTGTGGAACACATTTTGATTTAACAATTTATGCAAAATAGTATACCCCAATTTGGGACACAAGAAAAAATTATATTAAGTTCATTATACATG
The DNA here is from genome assembly GCA_007258455.2 of Sequoia sempervirens. Lineage (NCBI taxonomy): Eukaryota > Viridiplantae > Streptophyta > Pinopsida > Cupressales > Cupressaceae > Sequoia > Sequoia sempervirens. Next base: position 156,470 of record VDFB02386429.1, on the reverse strand, counting down.
GAATTCTTGGCATATGCATGTTCCTTCAACATTTTATATGGCACCATTTTCCCTCTAAGCCATATCGAAGGATTTGATTAAACACAAAAAACTCATTCAAATGACCCTTTCATGATAAAAAAAAGTCATCATGACGTGAGATTTTACAAGAATGCAACCCTTAGGGCAAGCTTTCAAAGAAATATAGATTTTAACATACTTAAAAATATGGGGCATTTTGTTATGTTGGTATGTCTTTTATACTTAAAAAATGTTAGAACCATATACTAATGAGCCATGAAATTGATTTTTATGATGATGAATACCATGTAGGAGGATTGCATTGATGATATTTTAGGTAAATATAAGAAATGAAAAGATCATGCCAATGGCTTAAGTTTTTTTTATTTTCTTCAGTAGTATATGGCCCAACTTAAGCCTGACAAGTGCATATTTGGTGTAGGTAGTGGTCATTTATTGGGTTCGATTGTATCATGACAAGAAATATAAGTGGACATTGAAATTTTTTATGCTATTGTTAACATGCCTCCACCTAAGAATATTACACAACTCCATATTTTTATAGGCTTAAAATTTAGGCTATTTGATAGTCTATATCATAGTGTGTTGATCACACATAACCCTTCATAAAGTTGTTAAAGAAAGACACCATATTTGAATTGAATACAAATTGTCATAAAACATTTAAAGAAAATAAATAATACTATTTGAATCCTCTAGTACTAATGCATTTCATATATGTGGTAGGTTATTTCTCCTATAAATATCAACTACAAAGACAATTGTTGGTGATCTATATGTACCAAATGATGATAAAAAATATTATGCAAAATTTATTATATTACCCATACATTACTTGATTATGAGACATGCACACCTCAATAGAAAAAATATGCTTAGTAGTTGCTTAAGACTCATAGAAGTTGTGGCACTATATATTAAATTTAGATGCTCATGTTATAGTCAAATTTGATCCTTTGAAGTAAATTTTATAAGGCTAATATTTTAGGGCACATAGTGAGATGGGTTATGTTATTAATGGAATTTGATCTCAAGTTTATCTCCTAAAAATCTACCAAAGGTCATGAAATGTTTAATCAATATCCTATTGAGGTCACATGCTCTTGTTCCCAGTGATACTTCATTTCCAAATGACCATATCCTACATACAAATACTACTTCCTAAATAGTATTTTCCAATGGTTCTAGATGTGTGATTGGATCAAGGGTAGGGGTAATATTTATCCCAACTTTTAGAGATCTTATTCCTTTATCCTTTTGGCTGAAATTTCATGCACAAATAATATAGAAAAGATGAAGCTTTGATTGCAATCTTACATGCAACTATTTCATTGAAGGTCAACTCACTAATATTCATGGTGATTTATGGTTGGTGTTATGATAGATTATTGGCACATATACAACAAAGAAAGTAAATTTATTTTAGTATTGTGACTTGGGTCCATAATTATTGGCTTCCTTTGAGTATTACTATTATAGTTATTCCTTACAAGGATAATAGACATGTAGATGTTATGACCAATGCAACTTCACATATAGGCATTGTGTAAGACCCCGCCTTGTATGTACTTAATACCACCCTAATTTGTTATATGTTTTTCTTGAATTAATGATTAGATATATGGTGGATGATAAATAATGTGATCTTTGGGCAATATTCTCACATTTCATTTTGACATTATGTTTTATCATCATTACCACGAAGGTGGAATGCCCTTGTATACTGTGGAATATAAATTGAAATTTTAAATGGATTATTTTGTAGTTGAAGTTTAAAATATTCAGCTAACAGATTAATGTATTGTTAATTAAATGATCGTGTTGGTAATGTGTAGGAAGGTAACAGTGTTAGCATGAGAAGGGAGAACCGTCAAGAGCAAATCTAAAGACTTCTTTTTGAGGATATAAAATTTACCCAAATTGGTGCCTAGAAATGAGTAGAGTTAATGTATTGGAAGTCTAAGGTTGTGAAGGTATTTAGTTGTGGTTCATGTGAGGTGTAAGTGGGGAGTAGGTCTTGGAAACCCCTAGCTAAGTTTAAACTCGGATGAAACCTTGAGTGGGATTTTAATGAGAGTTGTTGGTCAAATTTTTGGGTTAGAATGCAAAAATAAACCCCCTAGGGTCTAAACCATAGTGGTAGGGGTCAAGTGGGCATACAATTGTGCCCCTACAACATGATTTGACCCCTAAAAAGCTCTCATAATGGAGAGTGGCGAATTTTGAGAAGAGGATGGGGTGGTTGTCCAAAGGCATGTTCTCATTAATGGGAAAGGACCTTCATTGATGGGGAGAGGTACACTCCACACATCCCCATCCAAGAGTTGCAATTTGAAACATCCATATATTTTGAAGAAGGAGGAGGGGGTTGTTACCCACTTCTCTTCTTGGAGAACTTTAGTGGAGATGGTAGAAAGAATGAGAAGAGGAGAGGAGTCCACCTCTTTGGGAAGATAGTGATCAAGATGGTTTGGCTTAGAGAGGAAAGGTGGATAGAAGAGTCCAATCCCTTCACCTAAAGGAAAAGAGATAAGTTCTTCCTTTTCCCATTTACCTTTGTTATTGGTTTCAAGAAAGTGACATTGTGTATGGATCATGGTTGAAAATGGAATGTGGAGAACCTAGATGCATAGAATTTGTGCTATGTTAGTTTTATCCCTTTGTAAAAATGAGAGAAGGCTCCATTTATCATTGTGGAGCTAAAATAATTACTTGCTCAAAGGTATGGCTAGAGCCCACAAGGCTTCATGACACCATTATGGTAGGGTGGAGAGCAAGCCTTCCTTAAGTGGATTTCTTAAAATTTGTTTTTAATATGCAAAGTGGGTGTCTTGATGTAAAATGAAAGAGAATGGAAAAGAGCAAACCTAAATTCTTTGCATGTAAATTTATTGCTTATTTTGTTTATATAATATTGGTAATTTAAAAGATGGGTTGCATATATGTCCAATAAAAGGATGAAAAGAGCAAGCCTTGTTTATTTGGGTGTTTTCATTATATTTCTAATATTTTGTAGTAATATGGAAGGTTTACTTAGAGGGTTGTATCTTATTGTAAAAAGAGATACTTTATAAATATGTGTTAGAAGAAATGCTTGAACTAAAAGTTATTTTTATTGAGAGTTGAGGGAAATACTATGTGAACCTAAGTTTACTTCTCTTGTAATTGAATGAATGATTAATATGTGTATTTAAATGGGTAGTGAACAAGGTGGAAATATTGTTTAAATATATTTACTTTTATTGGAAATGAAAAACATTAAGCATCAATAAAAGTCTATGAATCTCTATGTTAAAGTTTTATTTACAAATTCTCCAACCATGGGTATGGATTACTAAATAGGGTAATAAATTTGAGGAAATTGGTAAATAAAAAAAAAGGAGTTGATAAATATATATACTGTTTTTCCTTTTCACGAATTTCAAAAGAAAATTTTGCTTAGTAATGAACATTTAAAAATATAAGGGGATGGAGCAAAAAATTATAAATATATAATGGATGTGTATATATATATACACGTACTCCAAAATGTATATACCCACTTCCTTTGATATATGTAAACATATGAAAATATACATATTTAATAAAAGATAAATAAATAGTTAAATATATTCAATATATATATTAATACAATCATATGCTTGAATATGAGAAAATCTATCATATATATGTATATTAAAATACTATCAAATATACTATTTGAAATCTGAAAAATTTTCAAAGATTCGAAATAAAATAAAACTGGAACTTAGTCACCATTAACAAGAAGAAAAGAACAGCCAATACCAAAAATACATTGCTGTCCCCAAAAAAAAATAAGAAGACAAAAATAACAATAGTTCAGTAGTTTCTTTCTATGCACTCTATTGTTGCAAACATGATTTGAAGTATATTTAGCTGCTGGTTTTCCTTTTAAAATAAAATACAGCAGCAAGAGCACAGAAAATCATTATATTTTAAAAAAAATATAATTCCCTATTATTGCTGTATAACATTTTCCTTTCCTACAGTCTTATTGCAGGGCTTAAATTTGACGGTCGACCTTGCCTGTCAAGCAATTTTTTTGTGACGGTCATTTACTTGAAGTTGCCTTTCAAATATTAAAGGTTATCTATTTTAAGAAAAATATATGTAGATTGAAAAAACATATATAGGAATAATTACATAGAAATTTTGACAGTTGAACTAAAATTTTGCCTTTCAAGTGATACAGTCTTCCTAAAATTTTAATTGTATTTTACAACTAAAATTACTAAATAGGGCCATACGGCCATCAAATTTAAGCCCTGAGTCTTAGTATTTCATATTTATGGAATGCCAGTAGAGATTAAAAAAAAAAAAGCAAATATATGTGAGTATATATGCATATGAAAAAGTATACAAAATACTTTGAGCATACAATGGATTTGAGCAAAATAAGAAGAAAAAACAAAAATCTTTCAAAAGAAACGAAATCTCTGACAAAAAAATAATAAATATATTCATTTTCAAACTGCATAGCATGCAGACCCAAAATATCTCTATTACTGCACAATAACAAACAGATTTTCAAAATGTATAGGTCTCGAGATCACAAATACTTGATGGTTTAAAATCAGAAAGAGAATAAATAGTGTAGTCATCCACAGAAAATTTGCTGCAATAAAATAGTCCAGAGATTTCTTTGCACATCAGGCTGGACATGGTAGAAAACTTGAACAATTTGAGTGATAGGGGGACTCCACAAAAAAAAGCGGAGCAATGCAATAGATTATTTTATTTTATTTTTTCTCCAGTCCCAAATTTGAAGACCAACCAAACGATTTTGTTCTTGTTTGACGGGTTCTTTGTGTGTAAAGATCAACTTCCCATTTTGATTTGTTGATGCCCCAATCGAGATATCCAGTTTTTCATGCACGTATGAAGGATAGGGAGTGCCATGGCAAGAAAATAAAAATATAATGAAAACTAAGGGGACAACGGCCTCCCTGGCGTTGCCTGCCAACCCCAACTTACCCATAAATTGCATTTCAATGCTTTTCCAGTCGTCTAGGGTCGAGAGTTGCTATGGTTAACTTGAATATGAGCATTAATTAATTTCATACCCACGTCATGAGCATGGCCTATTCCTTCCTCCAACAGCCAGCATTGTATTTGGTCTCAAACAACGACTGCAAAGAAGACAATTTGCTCAGTGGTCAAATGCATGTTAAGAAAGTGTCAAATGAGTATGGGCTGCCTTCTGCTCAATACATCATTTCAGACCTTTCAGCTGCACATCCTCCCAAATATGGAGTACCGCGTCTACTCCGAGTTAAAGGCTAATGCTAAATGTGCAGCCTAGCCTAAGTCCGCCATTAACATAGAGTCAACCTGCAAGAAAATTAAAGTCTCTATTAAATGTTGGAATGGTCATACCTGCAGAGTAGTCGTATGATAGGATTGGTGTAATATAATTTTTTAGTTTGCGGGGCATTTTAATGGCAGCAACTAATTACGTACATAATGGGTCACTTGGAAGTGACAACTGATTGAAGAAGATGTAGAGATGTGGCTGACATGTTCACGCTCATGGAATAGGCGCCTAAGTCGCCTTAAGATCCATCTCTCTGTTAGCCTAACTTGAATGAAATGAAATATTTTAATGACGTCCACGAGGCCAAAGAAGCCTATGGGACCCAAGATCAGCACCGGAACAACCCACAGCACAGCCCTAGACACAATGGAGGCGCCGTTCGAGATCAACCCTTCGAGAGTGAATTTTGATGATGAAGTTTGCAATTTTTTCGAGTCTTGAATCTTCAAACAAGGTATTTAAATTGTCAACCTGCACCGCATCCCCATAGCTGGCCCGGATGTCTTTATAAGCTGAGCATTCTATGATAAAGTGCCATTCCGTCTCCACCATACCCTCGTTACAAAAGCGGCATATTCTATTTTCCCACTCTTCTTTAGGAACCACCCACCTACCCGTTTCACACCTAAGATGGTGTGAACTAGTCCGCAATTGGGCTATCAACATTTTTGCTTTCCATTTGATATTCGCTCCTATATAAGCCTTTTCTTCATGGTCCCTTGTGGGATTGAATTCTTTGATATAATAATCCTTTTTATGCCCTGTTTTTTTCGTCCATATACCATATTTAAATTTTTCTCTCACATAATTTTTTATTTCTCCATTTGTGTTTGGACACTCATGCATCACAACATCCCATTTCTTCATCCACTTGATATTAAGTTTCATCCATGTGTTTTTTCTTCTAGTTAGCTCCTCTTTCATAATTAGCTTAGGCCATCTATGATCCTCCATATTCTGGACCTTCTTTAGGTAGCTTAATAACCGGGTCATCGCTAAGGCCTCCAGAGGAAAAGTACCGGTCTCAGCCAATAAAATTTCATAAGGCACTGCAGTCTTAAGCTTGAGGCTGCATATAATTAGATGTTTTTGTATCCTTTCCACTTGTCTCCATTTCTGATTTGACATGTTGCTGCCCCAAATTTCACACCCATAGAGAATTACCAGAGTAACAAGAAGACCAAAAAGCGTTCTTTTAGTTTTCCAATCCCATAATTCGGCATTTCTACATCTATTTTGCAAAGAGTACAATGCTTTCCAGCCTCCTTGAATTCTTTTTGCTCTACATGTTTCCCAACTAAGTTTGTTGTGAAAATCAAGCCCAAGGTACTTATACTCGTCCACTATTTCCAGTGGCTTGCCTTCAAAGATAAACTCAATCTGCTATTTTTTTCTTCGCAGTGAGAAGATCATTATTTTGGTTTTTGAAGTGTTCACTTGCATCCCGACCTCTTGACAAAACGTTTCAAGGGCCTTCAAATGTTTTCTCAAATCAAGCGCAGTTTTAGCAATTAATATGAGGTCATCGGCATATAACAGTAATTTTATTACAAAGTTGGCCAAAAAGATGCCTTCCCCACCAACCTTGTCAATCCATTCTTCCAGCTTATCAATGTAAAGCCCAAATAGCGTTGGGGAGAGTGGGCAGCCTTGTTTGACACCAATGTCACTGCCAAAGCATTCTGACATACCATCATTGGTTCTGATTTTAGCTTTGACCTGCTCGTAGAGCCTATGAGCAGCCACCCTAAGCTCATGCGGAACTCCCAAATCCTCCATTCTCTTCCATAGCTTGTTCCGAGGGACCGTGTCAAAGGCTTTTTTAAAATCAACAAAGCAGCAATATTAAATTTTGGTGTTAGTGTGGTAGTATGGAGTTGGCAGGGTTAATAGGTTTTGTAAGAATGGTACTTTCACCGATAATTATATAGTGTAAGTAAAAGAATGTTTAGTTACTAAATGGATAATGATATCATTAAATGCAGATAAAAAAAATGCTAGTATAGTTTTTATATTTTAATTTAATAATAATGTTTTATTTGGTTAGACAATGATGATACTATTGCTAAGATTTTTTTGCATAAAAATAAGTAAATAAATAAATAAAAATACCAGATATTATTATTGTTGTGGATTGATTAATAATATCATTATTGTCTTTAATGTGAAACTATCCATGATAAGAACCAAAATTTTGATTAAATAATCATAATGTTATTGAGTTTTAGTGTTAGTTGAATAATGCTAATAACATCATTATTGGGGTTAATATTATTATTTCAAATATATATATATATGAGATAAAATAATATATTATTGGATAAAACATAATAATAATGATATAATATTGTATTGAGGCTAATTAAGAGTTAATATTAGTATTACTTAAATGCGAGCGACATTAACAGTGTATATTGGAAGTAAATGTAGATAATATTTTATTTTAGCGTTTGAAGTACCATGAGCATAATACTAATATTAAAGGTTGTCTATCGGTTTCTTCATAAAAATATTGTTCAAATAAAATTATTAGCAACTAAATCTCTGTCTACTTTGGTTCCAATGTTTAAAAGGAGAGCAGGGAACGATCTCATTCAAGTTAGGCTTGACAGGGCTTTGATTTCGGATAACTGGCTGAAGGACTACTATTGTTCGTTAAATTCTCTCTCCAGAATTGGCTCAGATCATTTCCCAATAAGTTTTATGGCTAAGTTTGTGTCAGGTAGGAGGAATTTTCCTTTTCGATTTGAGAAAATGTGGCTATCTCATCCTAAAATATTTAATTGCATTCATGAGTGGTGGAACATAAATGTTAGTGGTACTGCCATGTTTAGAGTGGCTAAGAAACTTGGCGAAGTTAAATCTAAGATCAGGACTTGGAACAAGGAAGTTTTTGGGGATATTTTTGAGTCAAAAGTTGCCATTCAATAGGACTTAAGGGATATTCAAGACTGTATCCAGAGAGATGGTTATGTGGGAGATATCCTTCAAAAGGAAAATGAAATACTCTCTAAATATCATAATATTATCTCGAAGGAAGAGGATTACTGGAAACAGAGATCTAGATGTGCTTGGCTTGCTGTTGGGGACAAGAACACCAGGTTTTTCCACTTGACTACCATGAAACATAGGGCCTCTAATCATATTTCCTATATAATGAAAGATGGGGTCAAAATTGAGAGAGAGGAAGAGATTAGAGGTGAAGCTATTCAGTTCTTTGTTGACCTTCTTTCTGCTGGAGAAGAGTTGAATGTGGATGCTCAAAATACTCTTATTGAGGCCATTCCTAATGTCTTGGATGATCATCAAAATAAGCTCTTGACGGCTATCCCGTCACAGGATGAGGTTAGGAAGGCAGTTTTTTTCTTTTGAAGGCAATAAGGCCCCTGGCCTAGATGGTTTCCCCATGTTCTTCTTCTAAGTGTTCTAGGAAATTGTTGTTGATGATATTACTAATGCTGTTAAAGAGTTTTTTGGGGCTAGGAAACTGCTGAAAGAGCTTAATGCTACCTTCATTGTTCTTAAACCTAAATTTCTTGGTGCTAACTCTTTTGATTCTTTCCATCCTATCAATTTATGCAACTCTTTTTACAAGATTATTTCTAAAGTGATCACTTCTAGGTTGCTTGGGGTTCTTCCTATGTTGATCTCTTCTCAGCAGAGTGGCTTTGTTCTGGGCAGACAGATTCTAGACTCAATAATTACGATTCATGAGAATATCCACTCTCTGGAAGTTTCAAAAAACCAAGGCTTCTTGCTTAAACTGGATATGGCTAAGGCCTATGATAGAGTAGACTGGAAATTTCTGATTAAAGTCTTACAAGCTTTTGGGTTTTCTGAAAGATTTCTACAATTGATATGGGAATTGATTTCTACCACTAGCACCTCAGTGATTATAAATGGGTCTCCTTCCCGTTTCTTTAAAGTGTCAAGAGGAGTCAGACAAGGGGATCTTGTCTCCCCAATTCTTTTCACCCTCATGGCTAAAAGTCTTGGGAGGCTCATGCATAAAAAAGTGATAGAAGGTAGCTTCAAAGGTTTAAAACCCTCTTCGGCAAATCTGGTCCACTCACATTAGCAGTTTGTGGATGACACAATGCTTATGGGAAGTGCTACTATTGGTGAAGCCGAAGCTTTAAAGAGTTGTCTTGTTCTTTATGAGGAGGGCTCGGGGAAAAATATTAATAGGACCAAAAGTTCCCTCTATTTTTTCAATACCCCTGAGCACAGACAGTGGAATATTGCAAATATCCTAGGCTGCAGTGTTAATTCCCTTCCTTCAACTTATTTGGGCCTTCCTTTAGGGTCCAAACCTCTGGAATCCTTTTGGATTTCTCTAGTTGATAGGTTCAACAGGAAATTAGTTGGTTGGAAAGGTTCCCTTTTGAGTCAAGCTGGTAAAGTTCTGTTACTTAAGGCTTCTCTTCAAAATTTGCCCATTTATGCTCTCAGTCTGTTAAAGATCCTGGCTAAGTTTGCTGACATTATTGAAAAGATCCAAAAACGGTTCCTCTGGTCGGGGGTTGAGGAGAAGAAGAGGATTCTGTTGGTGGCTTGGGATAGAGTGTGTAGACCCAAGAAGTCTAGAGGCCTTGGTCTGAGAAATATCAGAGTGTTTAATAAAGCACTCTTGGCTAAGCAGGTGTGGAGAAATTTTGAGGACATTCGGGAATGGAATTCTATTTGGCGTAGCAAATACTTGAGGGAGGTTGATTCCCTTCAATATTTTCTCAACTCTCAGAACCTTCCCTTTGGTTCTTTTCTATGGAATAATACCATTAAAGCTAGAGACTTGGTTGGAAAAGAAGCTCTTTGGAAGGTGGGCAATGGGCAAAAAATTTGGTTCTGGGAAGACAAGTGGATTGGCAAGGAGTGTCTGTGCAATAATCCAATCTATAGTATTTATATGGAGGAATGCAAGTCCAGGTTTGGTTGGTTGGTTAGGGATTATTGGAGGAATGATCAATGGGTTGAGATCTCTTCTATTAGTCAGGATCTTCAACCTCTGCAGGTTCTTCTTAATTCAATTAAGATCAGCTCTCAAGGGAGGGAGGACACTTTGATTTGGAAGCTATCGTCCTCTGGTACCTACTTTGTCTCTTTTGTTGTGGCCTCTTGTTACTCTGGCATTGACGTCCATGCTTGGGATAAGGTGTGGGTGAACAACCTTATTCCAAAAGTTAATTTGTTTGTCTGGATCCTTCTTCAGAATAAGCAGCTGACTAATGATAATCTTTATAAGAGGGGGTTCTCTTTTCCTAACAGGTGCTATTTTTGTTGTGTTGAGGCTGAGACCTCCTCACATCTATTTCTCCTTTGTCTATTTGCTTATGCCATATGGTGTAGGATTTTGTGAATGTGGGATCTTAGCTGGGTTTTTCCTGGAACTATTGTGGAATTTTCTAACCAATGGAAGGCGCCCTCAAAGAATTGGGCCCTTAATCTGCTCTGGAACTATATCTTTCATCACTTTTCCTAGGGTATTTGGAAAGAACGCAATAACAGAATCTTCAGGGATGTTTCTCTCTCGGAGGAAGTGGTTTTTGGTAAGATCACTAGAGTTGTGGTTGAAAATTTTAATCTACTTAACAACAAGTTGAAAGGTAAAGGTAAGGTCAGTATGCAAGAGTATGATTGTAGAATTGTGGGAGCCTGGAAGATTAATGTGGATATGTTTAATATGTCTAAAAGCATCAAGGATCCTAGAGATGGCATATTCTAGAGTCTTCCTCCCCCTGGCTGGGTCAAAATCAACTTTGATGGCGTGACCAAGGGAAATCCTGGGCTTGCTGGGAGTGGAGGGGTGATAAGGGATGAGAATGGTGCTTTCATTGCGGCTGTTGTGGTTCCTTTAGGCACTCAGACCAACCATCTGGCTGAAGCCTCTAGGGTTTTCCAAACCTTGAAGTTGGCTAGCCAATTAAAGTATAAATATGTGTGGATTGAAGGGGATTCGAACAATATTATCCAATGTCTAAAGGGCCGCCAGAAACCATCATGGTCAATACAAAATTGGATAGATCTCTCTAAGGAAATCATTAATACCTTTGAGAAAAGTTATATTATGCATGCCTATCAGGAAATAAACACGATGGCAGACTTCTTCCCCAAAAAAGGTGTCAAAGCTCCGAAAAAAGTGATGTGGCAGGGGCAGGATGAGTTGGAGGCTGACGTTAAAGCCCTACTAAAGTATGATCATGCTCACGGGAAGGTGCAATTTCCCATTCCATTGAATGATGGTTGAGCATCCTCCCCTGTAGTCTCGGGACTACGTTTTAATGATTATTATGAGTTGGCCGAGGGGTATTTACCTCATCCCCCGATTGCATGTGATTATTATCGCATGCTTTCTGGGCATTTTAGGAGTTTGTTTCTACAGGGTTCTGGACTATTCTATTCCTGCTGGCAAAACGATGGGTGGCAAAAGTCGTAGAGTGGAGCCGATAAGCAGTGCACAGCTAAAGAGCAATCCAAAGCTATGGAAAAAGCTGGAGAATGGTGGCATTACTATTTTTATTGAAAAGATCCATGGCTGGGACCCAGAGGTAACTAGGGTTTTTGAGAAGGATTGGAAAAATGGTGAGATAAACCTGTTTGGCAGAGATGTTATCAATGAACAACTAATTGCTGAGGTTACTGGCCTCTCGATGGAGGGCATAAAATTCTATAGGGATAGGAAGCAATCTGATGAAGCAGTCAACAAGTTCCCCAAGTCGGAAGCTGAGAAGGAGGAGTTACGTAGGACCTCCAGAAGCTACTACGACACAGACATAATTGTTTCACATTGGAGGAGGGTTTTGAATGTGTTGATGGAGTATGTCACTTTGGACGGCTGTTATACCAAAGTTTTTGGGTATCACTTCGTTCTGCTGAATCATTTCAGGCACCAGGTTAGGATTTCTTTTCCTTTTTATCTGGATTCTTCTTTGAATACCATTCTGAAAAACCATAGACAAAACCCCATTAGGTATTCTATTCTTCATGAAGGACTGCTTGTCCTTATTTATGATCATTTCAAAGCCATGTTGGCTCTACCTCACCAACCTCCATTTCCTAAGGTCAGGGTTGACGACAAGGACAAGGGTAAACCTAGGGATTCTACTCTGAAAAAGGGCAAGAGAAAAATGTCAGAGGACCCCTCTTATGATGTGAATGAAGAGGAGTCATAGTCAGAATCATTGTCTGAGTATTCCAGCCATCCTGCGACTGATAGAGAAGAGAGACCTCGCTTCCCTATGGACCTCAAGGCAGGGGATCATTATTTTAAGGAGGAAGGGGAATTTCCCACTGATGTGCTTGCAATTTCCCGTAATGGGGCAGTGGATAACTTTAGGCTTATGAGATGGGTGTTCTTTGAAATTAAGGAAATTAAGTTAAATCAAAGAGCCATAAATAGAAAACTGGAGAAAGCCACTGATGACAATAACAGAGGCAGTGGAAGTGGTTGGGCTACTGATTTATGGACGGAAGAGGAGAAGAAGTATATGGTTGAATGCCTCAAGAAAACGGTGGAGGAATTACAGGATTTCAAAGGCAACCATGATGGCAAGCAGGCGGACATGGAGGAGCAGTTGAGGAACATTAAAATCTCTCTCCACAAAGTGTTGATTATGAACCACAAAATTTTAAAATCCACTGCACAGACCATGAATACCATGGTGGAAAACCTGGAAAAAGCCCATCAAGTACAAACTATTGTGTTTCTAGAATTGGACAATGAGGATGGGCAACCGGATAGCGGGGGGTCGAGTAATAGGACTAGAGAAAACTTGAAAAGGAAGGCATACCAAGCGTCAGTCAACATCCAAGAGATCAAAAAGTCTTCTCTCAACATGAACAGTTTGGAGCAGGAAGCGGCATAGATCCTTTGGAACCTAGCCTAGAGGCTGGTTGTCTTGTGGCTTTTTGTCAGTTTTTTGTCTTTACTGCCCTGGTGATATTGTGTGTTCCTCTTTGTGGGAAGTGTCCTATTTTTTGTCTATGCTTTGTTAATGTTTTATCTTACGCTATTTTATTGTTAAGGGTTTCGGGATCCCTCTAAAACCTATTTGTTCCTTAATCAAAAACAATTTGGTTATTGTCGGGTTACTAATTGAATGATACCATTATTATTAAGGTTCAAGTGTGAATCCTATAGCAAGAGCATTATTAATGTCTAAAGGATTGTTGAAACAATAACACTATAGTTACTGATGAACAAATTGTCAATATCATGGAAATGAATGTATTGATATTATTTAGGACTATTTGTGATTAAGTAAAAATAATATTGTTAATAATGACTAGGTAACAATAAAATTATGTAAATAAGGGATAAATAATATTTTATTATTGATTGAATTATTAATAATAATATTCCCATTAGGGTTAGATTTAAAAATAATTATGGAGATTACTAGTTAGGGGATAATATTGTCATTGTCTAAGATTATCTATGGTTAGATAATAATGTTCTAGTACTCACAGTCGACCGTATTATTAAGATGGCCTAGTAATACTATTATTATTAAATGATCGAGCTAGGATTAAATAAACATATTATTATCATGGGTGGGATATTCAAAGGACCATATTACTATTGTAGATAATATGAATATGGTTTTGGGCTTGTGATCATTATTAATAGAATGTAAAGAGAATACCCTTCTTCGGGGTCTAGTTCTTACTCATAGAAAGTTTTGAATCATATGTTCATATAAGGGGATCTCACCCTAATCCTCTTTCAACCCTGCGATAAAACTAATATGAACTCCATGTACACATCTCTTATAGCTATTAAACACATTTACATTGGGATTCAATAAATTGCCTCAAGGAGAAACATTGACAGTTGTCCTTGGTTACACATGGCCTACACTCCATACCTGAAGATCTAAGTGGGGAAAATAATTTCATAATTTGGCTTGAGGATGTGCATGATGGGCTTGGTGCACTCAACTGTGCTCATTCCTAACTTGAGCTCTAAATTTAGCTAGTTCCTTACAAAGGTGTTCAAGTAATATCATGTTTAGTGTTACACCTCTTGCACTCGCCATGTTAATCAGTTTAATGCTTGTTTTTCTTAAAAAAAAACATTGTTGAGGTTTTCTAGCAAAAATTTTGGGCATGACACATTGAGGATCATAATCCACATTTCAATTTACTCATTCTTATATTATATCAACCATCAATTCAAACTAGTGATGTGACAATGTGTGACTTTGACAAGTGAGGAGTGGTTCCATGATATCTACAATTATTTGTACAAGGGGGTTGTCACCATTAATTGTTCTAGGGATTCATACACATGCATTTGTAAGATTATTGCTAATTAATTGATTATTAAGTGTGTTATCTCTTTACGAGGTTCTAATGGTTTATTATTTTGATGTTTGAATGATAATGACAAATCTATTGCTATTGATGAAACCCATGAGGATATTTGTGGTGGTCACTTTAGTGCAAAAATGTGTATAGAAATTACTGTGTTATTATTGGAGCAAAATAGAAAAAGAGTCTTATGATTTTATTAAAAAATGTCTTGCTTGTTTAGACAAACAATAATTTAAATCATGTACCTTGTCATGAGATTCAATCATTTACTTCCCCTTGGTCGTTCACTATGCGAGGATTAGATTTGATGGGTAAGATAGCCCCTACTTGTTCACATAATTACACTTTCATTATTATTCCTACAGATTATTTTACAAAATGGGTAGAGGCCATCCATCTAAAATCTACAACTTCATATGAGTATTCATATTTAGATGGGTCATCAATTTCAAATGGGTAGAGGCCATCCATCTAAAATCTACAACTTCATATGAGTATTCATATTTAGATTGGTCATCAATTTCAAATGGTTATTTTGTATTAGATGGATATTTTTTCATATGGGCATTTAAATTCAAATATGGGAGATACAAATTCAAATTGGTATAAAAAATTTAATTTCTTTATTTTTTCTACAAGTTGATGCTTTATGATATTTTGGTTTGATACTCATGTCATTCTTATCCATGTAAATTCTTAACTATATCATACCCACTCACACACATGGAATTTTCTCATTTAAACACCCTTCATGATAGGTTTTCATCACTTACATACATGTGCTACGTTTTTTGAGCTAGGTGATATTTGACATGCATAATATGTGGTTTCATGATAACATCTCACTTCATATGCTTATATGATTGTTTTTGCATGCTCACATCTAATGTAATGCCAAAAAATTTTGTAGACAAAACCTAACAAAACCCAGCTAACATTTTTTTCAATTAAACCACGTCACAACGTAGAAATGCATAACACACAATAAGTGGCATCACCACAAGTGACGCCCCTAGTATTGACAACACATGGAAGTAACATGTCAAAGGATCATAATAAAATAGAGATTGGATGAACATGAAATAAAGATAGGTGGCACAATTCTTATGCAATACACCAATTCCTACCAAAGAATAAGGCTAAGAAAGGACATGTCAATGAGTGGTGCGCAAGGAGCATTACTGTTGGTAGGAAAGAGCAATAGTTTAGACACCACCAAGAAAATCTTACCATAAATTTCTAAAAATATTTTGTAGACCATAATATTGAAAAGATACCATCTAGGGTAGGGGTAGGATAGATGGATCATGTCCCATCCCATAGATATATGTATAGGAAAAGATATGAATAACAAAGGAAGGGGGATGTATATAGAAGTAGGTATGTGAAAGTATGTGTAAGAAGCTTTGTGTATAAGAATATAGGTATGAGAGAATATATGTAAGAAGAAGGGAAAGATATACATAGTATAGGGGAAGATATATGAATGTACTCCATTGACATAATTAATATAATGATATCAAACTTCTATATGTATGATGTTATTAGCCATTTTGTAAATCAATGGTAGATGAGTAATCCTTTCTCTGAATCAAACCATTAATCCCTTTATATGGCCGAGTCTAGGTATACATTACAACACTCAAAAATTACTTGGGTATCAGAACTTCAATATGTGTTCCCCCAATTTTCTTCTTAACATTGGTTCTATTATCGAGACCCTGGTTAGATGACATAAAGGACAATACTACCCACAATTTTAATTTTAAATCAAACATAGAGAAAGAAAGAAAATTAAGGAAGATATGAAAACATGCAAAACTATCCTCTTAGTGCTTACTCTATGAGAGGGGGTTAGACACTTAGGGGATGGAGAATGGAAAGGGGAAGGATTTTGAAAGGGATCCTCGAAAAGATGCAACCAATAAGAAAAGATATCAAATATTTACCATGTAAAATAATAAAAGGACTAATGTAATCCCAAATCAAATAAACCCATGGAAAAATGAGATAGGAAAACAACAAGGGAGGTTAGATAACAAATTGAACTAGCAAGAAAAGTGAACATGAAAATCCCAAATGGAGAAGAGAGAAGCCAAAACCAGATCATTGAGAGAGAAGAAAGACACCATAGAAGAATAGAAATTATGGGTAAAATGAGAAGTGAGTGCACTAATAAGGGCATTGTTGAGCGCACCTGGGTGTTGCCAAGGGAAAAGAAAAATAGAATAGATAGGAACAATGGAAGACCCTAGAGAAATGAAAATTATGCTAGGAAAAAGTAGGACATATCATAACAAATTTAAAGAGGAACATTTATGACTATGGATAATCTAGAAGGTTGTTATTGGGTTCAACCTACAATAATAGAACACCACTCCCATGGTCACCATCTAAAATCCCTATAATTAGACCAAATTTATCAAATCTAACCATTAACATGGATGATAGATTTGTTGAATTTTTGAAAACTCTAGAAAAGGCTCTATCGATTCAAGCAAAAATATTTAGAAGAGACAGTCAATAGAAGTATAAGGAAATTGAAGGAAGAATAAATAAGGAAAAGTAAAGAGATCATACTAAATTTCGATAAGGAATTATGCTCACAAATAAATAAAATGTCACTACCAAATAAGAAAGTGAAATGGTATCTTGGGGAGTCACAACCCCTTGGCTAGGACCTATCCCCTAAACCATATAAGAGTAGAAGAATTTTGAAATAAGAGATACCACAATGTAAAAAGATGAGAGAAAAAAGGAAAAGAAGTAGATTCGGAAGAGATACCTGGGAAAGAGTACTTTGACATAAAGTTAGCAAGAGATAAGGATAGAAATCAAAAGCCCCATACCAGTAGAAAAGTAAAGAAAGAAAAAGAGGAAAATAATAGCCCACAAATTTGAAAACTCAAAACAAAAAGAAGCAATAACATAATGTACTCGTCAATCAAAATCCCAGTATTTGGAAGAGATACAATAGAGGTTGTGAAACACATTCCTATTAGAATCTCTATGGAAAAGATAGGACATTGATGAGGACAAGACAAAGTTATTGGAATTTCTATCTTCACTAAGAAAGTCCTCCTACTATCTTTTAACATTTGAAGCATAATTATAGTGGTCCATTCGAATACCTTACACCTCCTCTATTTTTTGGTTTTAATGGTTCGTTTAGGGATGCACTATACCATGTTTTTATTTTTATTTGTTTTTTTTTATAATAGGATGATCATTATGCAGATTGGATTATTATAATTTTATGGCACTAATACTAGATTTAGAAGTATGACTAATACATTTGTGGATGCAAAAGAGTTATTGAAAAATACAAGGGATACCATCCATATTTATATCCATGTTATAAATCTATATATGTTATTTACATTTTTTAAGTTTTCCTATTCATTTTAACAAGGGTATTCATGTAGTTCACATGCTACCAAAGTCACCCAAGAAAAATGTAGAGGTGAAAATTTTATCCTTGCACCTTTTCTCTACTCATTTTTTACTCACTTTAGGCATTCTCTTGTTAGTTTTAGGATCAGAAATTAAATAAGCAGATATAGAACAATTTCAAACAATTTAACATAGCATATACCCTAGGAAAACCCTCCAACTTGAGGGAGAAAAAACCCAACAACAATATATCACTTATATATTGAATAATGAACAAAAATTCGCTTTACAATGAGGCCAATCACAAGGCTGAATTAACAACACCACACTTGATGCAATCTCAAAATAAATAATATCGAACTCCTTGAATAATGAAGTCGATCTCCTTGAAGAATAATATCGATCTCCAATATTGAACTCTTATTGTAGATAAATTTGCACTTGTCTTGAATGGAATAAAAATGAATGATAATAGGAATGAACAATGCCTCCCTTATATACAATTCAATGAGATGATTGCCAACAAACACGTTCCTTCAAGATGAAAGGTCGGCCTCAAGTGAAAGGATGTGACTTACAAAAGGTGGCGAACTTTTAGATGAAGTCGGCCTCATTAAAATATAAATTACAAATAAATGAAAGTGTCTCTTCATAAATCGGCTCCAATAAATAAATAGCTAGTGGCTATATTTAATTTATTGTTTATTAAATAAATCGCTGGAAGTATGAAGCCCACGGCTACAACATCAACACTCCCTCTTAGCTAGGGAGGAATACTTCCAGATATCCAATGTCATGGAGTCTCTCAACATGACACCCACAATGGCTACACCCATTTGTGGAAAAGAGCTCATCACAGAGTCACTCAACGTGATATCGTCCACCATGGCTACTCCCATGTATGGAAAAGAACATGTGCACAAGTTCCCATCACAGAGTCACTCAAAGTGATTTCATCATGGAGTCTCTCAACATGATGTCCACTATGGCTACTCCCATGAGTGGAAAAACACAAGTACAGAGAATTCATCACAGAGTCTCTCAACATGATGTTGTCATGGAGTCTCTAAACATGACATCCACCATGGCTACTCCTAGAGGGTGGAAACAAGGGATTTCACCACAAATTTCTCCATCACAGAGAAAGATGCATTAACAAGGGCTTTCACCTCAAATTTCTCCATCACAGAGAAAGATGCATTATAGAAAATCACAAAAAGATCATTGATGTTGAGTCTCCCTCTCAGCAAGGGCTTCATTCTCCACAACTCCAAGCTTGTCTCAAAAATGCACAAACTTCACTCTGGAGAGAGGCTTGGTGAGAATATCAGTCATTTGATCATTAGTGCAAATATATCTCAATTGAATAGCTTTTCTCAATACCATATCTTTGATGTAATGGTATTTGATCTCAACCTATTTTTTTCTGTCATGAAACACTGGATTGACAGATAGCTTCACACAGCTTTGATTGTCACAATGAATAATAGTTGGCTCTAATGATTGTCCAAACAATCCTACAAGGAGATTTTGAAGCCACACTGCTTCTTGAGCTGCTACACATGTTGTAATATACTCAGCCTCTATAGTGCTTAGTGCCACTGAAGACTGCTTCGTACTACACCAAGAAATCATTGTAAACCCCAAGCTAAAGCAACATCCAGAGGTGCTCTTTTGATCAGCTACACTCCCAGCCCAATCAAAATCAGAATATCCTTGCAACTTTAGGTCTACACTGGAAGTATATTTCAATCCATATCCAACTGTGTCACGCAAGTATCTCAAGATATGCTTAGCTACAACTAGATGAATTTTCCTTGGTTCACACATGAACTGACTGAGTGCACTTATTGCATAGCAAATATCTTGTCTAGTATTGAATAGATACATCAATGATCCAATCAACTGCCTATACATAGTAGGATCTACAAGATCTGAACTAGCTGCAGATTCACTTAACTTCTTCAAATTAGTTTCCATCTGTGTAAACATGGATTTTCAACCCATCATCCCAAATCTCTTCAAGATATCTATAGTATATTTCCCTTGACTCAGAATGATCTCATTGGGTCTCTGTCATACTTCCAATCCTAGAAAGTAATGCAGAAAGCCTAAATCCTTCATCTCAATTTCAAAAGCTAACTCCTTCTTACATTTGATAATGAGATATTCTACTCCAGTGAGAAATAGATCATCAACATAAAGAACCAAGATTAATGCCTCACCATAAACTACCTTGAAGTAAAGATTCGAATCAACATCATTCTTGGAGAAACCCAAGCTCATGAAATATTGATCAATACTCTCATACCAAGCACGAGGAGCTTGCTTAAGGCCATACAAAGCCTTCTTCAATTTACAAACATGAGACTCCTTCCCATGAATCACAAAGCCATCAAGTTGCTCAATGTATACTTGTTCAATTACACCATTAAGGAATGCAATCTTCACGTCCATTTGATGTAGCTTCCATCCTTTTGCTGCTGCAATAGCAATGATAGACCTAATGGATGCATAACAAGCAACTAGAGGAAAGGTTTCTTCATAATCTATTCCTTCTTTCTAAGAGAATCCTCTAGCCACAAATCTAGCTTTGTATTTCTCAATGCTTCCATCATCTGCATGCTTGATCTTGAAAATCTATTTAGAAGATACAAAAAATTTCCCTTTAGGTCTTGGTACAATATCTCAAACATCATTCTTGATAATAGATTGATATTCTTTAGCCATAGCATCTCTCCATAATTGTTGACTTGATGCTTCCTCGACACTAGAAGGTTCAAACTCAATAATATGACTCATTAATACTACATATCCTAGAAACTTTTGTGGTATTTTTCTTTCTCTGAATGTGCCTCTAGGAGCTGCAAAAAAAATTGCCTCCTGCATAGTTTGCCTAGCCCATAGAGGTCTCTTTCGACCTATGACAATATCTCTTGGCCCATTTGTTTGTTCCAAAGACTCAATTGGATCAATATCCTCTTTTGGTTCAATAGACTCCCTCTGAATCTCAGGAGTATGATCAACATCCATGTCCTAAGGAGTCTCCTGGTCTTTATTATCTATTTCCATGTATGAACCTTTAGATCTTTTGAATGCAACATCTTCTTCAAAAGTGACATCTCTACTAATCTCTATCTGTTTTTGTCTTGGAATGTAAATCCTGTAGGCTTTTGAGGATTCACTGTAACCCACAAATATTCTTTTCTTGCCAAATGGTTCTAACTTAGTTCTCTTATCATTAGGCACATGAATATAAATAGGACAACCAAAGATTCTCAAGTGACTAACCTCAGGCTTCACGTCTGTGAAGGCTTCTTCAAGAGTCATATTCTCCAAAATACGATGAGGGCTCTGATTCTGAACATACACTGTAGTTCTATATGCTTTTGCCCAACAGAAGGTTTGCAAGTCTTGATCATGGATCATAGCTTTAGTTTCCTCAACTATGGATCTATTCTTCCTTTCTGCAACTCTATTTTGCTGTGGATTGTAAGGAACACAAAACTCCCTCTTAATCCCTACCTCGGTATAAAAGTTACGGAAGCCTCCAGAGATATATTCTCCTCCATTATCAGATCTTAGAACTTTGGTCCTCTTTCCAGACAAATTCTCTACTTGAGCCTTAAATTCTTTGAATTTCTCAAGTACTTCTTCAGATTCCTTAGTCTTTAAGAAATAAATCCAAGTCTTTCTAGAGTAGTCATCAATGAAAATTACATAATATCAAAAACCACTCAAAGATGCAACAGACATTGGACCACACAAATTAGAATGAACAAGATCTAGAATACATTTTGATCTACTTTCACTACTATGAAAAGGACCTTTAGTATTCTTACCCAATGTACATCCTCTACAAGTACATCATGCTCCTGACTGAGTTTTGGAAGGCTAGTAACCATCTTCTCCATGGATGGGAGAGCTCTGAAGTGAAGGTGAGCAAGCCTCCTATCCCACAGCTCACTTGAACTGGTAGAATCATGCAACAATGCTTGAATTGGATGAATGGAAAGTCTATATAGACTCTCTTGTCGAACACCAATCACACAGGTTGTCTTTATGCTAGATTTCTTCAGCCAAGCAAGAGCTTTTCCCTCAGAAAATGCAACTTGATATCCTTTGTCCTCCAAAGCTGATATTGATGCAAGGTTCCTCTTGATACCTGGTACGAACAAGACATCACTCAAATGAAGAGGGATGTCAGAATCTAGGTGAAGATAGGTGGCTCCATCACCTTTCACTAAATAGCACGCATCATCTCCAATTATTACTTGAATGTTGGTTTCTCTCTCCACCAAATCTGAAAGATGCTCTCTATACCCTGTAATATGTCTAGAAGTGCCACTATCAATCAACCATGTGCTAATATATGTTGGAATATTGCTTGATAGGGAAGAGATAAATAGAAATCCACTTGAGTTATCTCTTGATTCCCTCTGAGGAGAAATATCATCCACATCTACAGTAGAAGCATGTTGCTTTGGTCTTGTTGCACAATCTCTAGCATAGTGACCATACTTGTCACATATGAAGCACTGTATATGGGAGAGATCCTTCTTCTTCTTTGATTTGGGAGCAGAATCTAATTTCCTATCTCTATTCCTCTCAAAGTTACCTTTTCTCCCTTCTTTTCCTTTCCTCTTTGATGTTTGAGCAGCAAGTACATGATTGTCTTCATTATGAGAACTTCGTCCATTACCCCTTGTTGCCAACCTCGATTCCTCTTGAATGCAATCTACTCTAAGATGATCAAACTTAGGTAGCTTATATCTTCCACTGATACCTTGGATAAAAGTCTCCCAAGATTGAGGAAGACCGTTAAGCGCCAACATGACTAAGTCTTGATCATCAATTATGTCTCCAATGGCATAGAGTTGATCCTCCAGCTCAGTGATCTTCATAAAGAAGGAGATAATTGAATCTCCTTTCGCCATCTTGATGTGATGAAGATCTTTCCTCAATACAAGAGCTTTGTTGGTGTTATTGATCTCATATAGACCCTCCAAAGTCTTGAACATCTCTCTAGTTGTCTTCAACCTGGAGATAATAGGCACAAGGTGATCCTTCATAGAATCAATCAATATCTTCTTGGCCTTTGTGCCATTCTTCCTCCATTGTGTCTTCTCAATCTCATCGGAAGGTTTGGTTACCTTGCTCTCCACGAACTCGAGAATGCCATTTTCTTCCAATGCAATGAGAACCCTAAACTTCCAAGAGGTGAAGTTAGAGGCACCATCGAGTCTATCTTCATCCTTGAGTTCATTCACCATTTTTGTAGATAAGATAGACACATAAGGATGAGAATAAGGGAGGAAGATCATGCTACTTATACAAATTTGATCACGATATTTCTTAAACCTGGCTCTAATACCATGTTAGTTTTAGGATCAAAAATTAAATAAGCAGATATAGAACAATTTCAAACAATTTAACACAACATATACCCTGGGAAAACCCTCCAACTTGAGGGAGAAAAAACCCAGCAACAATATATCACTTATATATTGAATAATGAACAACAATTCACTTTATAATGAGGCCAATCACAATTCCAAATTAACAACACCACACTTGATGCAATGTCAAAAGAAATAATATCAAACTCCTTGAATAATGAAGTTGATCTCCTTGAAGAATAATATCAAACTCTTGTTGTAGATAAATTTGCACTTGTCTTGAATGGAATAAGAATGAATGATAATAGGAATGAACAATGCCTCCCTTATATACAATTCGATGAGATGATTTCCAACAAATACGTCTCTTCAAGATGAAAGGTCGACCTAAAGTGAAAGGATGTGACTTACAAAAGGTGGCGAACTTTTAGATGAAGTCAGCCTCATTAAAATATAAATTACAAATAAATGAAAGTGTCTCTTCATAAATTGGCTCCAATAAACAAATAGCCATTGGCTATATTTAATTTATTTCTTTTTAAATAAATCATTGGAAGTATTGTTATCTAATGCTCAATTTATCTCTATTTGTATATATGTTGGCCCCAACCCACCTTATGCCAACTCAAATAATTTTTCTTGTCATAGAGTCTAGGTCAACCCATTCCCACCATGTGTTCCTTCTCAAGTCAAGAACATAATTGTTATTGTGACCTTGGTCACAACCATAAGGATGACCTTGACCTCCAATTTCTAATTATATTTTTTCCTCTTAAAATACATTTTAGGATCATAGCCATTACAATCATCATTGTGTGCACCATTTGAGCTTAATTTGAGAATTTAGGGTTCTATATATAAAAAAGAATAATAGATCATTTCAAATTATGTGTAATAAAATGATCAATAAAGAAGAATATACAACAAATATGATAGAGATAAATACATTTATTACTTCATTTTAGCATAAGACATCACTATAAGACTACCTAACATTTCTTTGATCTTGTTCAAATAATGTTGAATCAATATAATATATCCAATATAATTAAGATAAGGTGCAAATTCACCAACTTGATGGAAAGTCCTAACAATTATTATTAGCACCACATTTTGCATATGTCACATGAAAATCTATTTCAAAAGATATTTGAGATAAGGTTTAGGATTGCACAATTGGATCAAGCTGGTATAGTTGGATCATGGCTACAAAAACATATCAAAGCCACACTTGTATCCATGGCCTAAATACTCTTTTGTTAGCTTTCTCAATATTGGATCAAGGCCTCACATCAAAGGATTGAGGCCACATGTTTTAGATTCATTCACATTTAATCATCTTCTAGAAATTCATTATAATTAATTTCGCTCCAATTTTAAATTATCCCTTGTTTCCTCTTAAGCTAACTTTTAGGATCCTAGTAATTACACTCATCTTCATGCACACCTTTTGAGCTTGATTTGAGCACCTTGGGTTCTATATATAAAGGAGAGTCATATATAATGTTAAATGATGTGAAGCAAGCAAGAAAATAATCAATAAACAAGCATATATAACAAATATGATGGAGATATGTGCATTTATTACTTTATTTTAGCATAAGACATCATTATACGACTACCTAATATTTCTTCGATCTTATTCCAAAAATGTTGAATCATTATATTTATACCTAATATAATTGAGATAAGATGTAGATTCCCCCACTCATGGAAAGTCTTAATAATTCTTATTAGCACCATATTTTGTATGTCACAAGTAAATCTATTTCAAAATATCATTGGTACAAGGTTTAAGGTTACACAATTGGATCAATATGGTATAGTCGGATCATGGATACAAAGACACATCAAAGCCATAGTTGTGTGCCTAAATAATATTATGTTTTCTTTCTTGATATTGGAGCAAGGCCTTGCAAGAGGATTAAGGCCACACATTTTAGAGACATCTACATAATCATCTTCTAGAAATTTATTGCAATTAGTTTCACATATATCATACTCATAAATCCTAGATCCAATACCAATTTTTTCATAAAGATCCCAATTGTCAACTAAAATCACATGTCAACAATTAAAACATAAAGATATAATATCTTGTATCCCTTCTTTTTCATTCAATTTATTCTCAACTTTAAGGACTAGGGTTTGATATGTTTATCATACAAATAGTTTAACTATGTTAGATAAAATGTGTAATGCACATTTTATTTGTACACACATATTAATATTATATTCTGAAACACACACATATAAAGTAAAGTAATATAAAATTCCCTTAAGCTTAATCTAGACTAAAAGTATAATACACATCTAGGAATTTTAATATATTACTAACACACACTATAAAGGAAAATACACTTTCCTCAAGCTTAAATAGGCCAAGCCAATACGATGCATATATAAGCAACAATTAACCTAGATAATTTCTAATGATATGTGGGTGATGAAATTCTAAATTAAAAGTTATTCTATGAAAATAAGTGTAAAGTAAATAAGGGTACATGACTTTAGGTATGAATATGATGCCCAAATTTTATTTTGGATGTTAAATTCAAGAAGCCTTTGGAATGAAAATAGTAATTCTCTATTATAGTTCTATCTCAAATTTGGAATCATTGGTTTATATTATGGAGGGTCAAGTCTATGGGTCTAGGTTTTTTCACAGTTAAGAGTGTCTTAAAACCCACATAGATAATCTTATTGTATGTTTACTCCTGATCCTAATTCATTGATTTTGCCTTTTTTTTTTCTCAATTATCTAAATTTACAGTATTTAGAAATACCTTTACATGATTTCTAGAATAAATAGGGTTTACAATCTCTCAAGTCAACTCCGAAAAGGGACTATCTTTATATTCATGCTAATGATTGAAAACAACAAGCTTTTCCATGTAAATTCTCTAAAAAGATTGTGTAGAACTATGTTATTTTTAGTGCTCTAATGTAAGTGATCCTAGCATGCCTTTTTTGGTAATGTCATGATCATATAAACTTAAATGAAACTAGATATGAATGGATTATAAAATGAGTGAAATTGAATGCATTTAAATATACAAACATAGTGATAAATCATGCAAACACATTTTTGGTTAGCTTCAAATAAGAGTTGGTCAAAATTTGAACATAATTTTAGAAATTGGGCTCAAAAAAATGGTCATGGGATCAATATTGTGCATGTGGAAAAAATTTGACATATAAATATTCAAATAAAAGTGGATAATGGATGCATGGTGATAGGTTCATGAATAGGTGTAATAGGTGTAGTAAATACATAATTAGGGTTAATATACTGGAATGTATGTGTAAATGAACGAAAGTGAGACATAAAATTGTGTGAATGTGTGTAAGAAAGTAAATAATAAAATTGGGGATGGAGAGCTATAATTCACATTATATTACACCCTTTATTAATATTAAATGCATTAAACCATTCTCTCAAAACATTTACAAAACTAAATAAAAATTGACACACATATACAATTTCACCATTACACTATTATAACCACCCCTAGTTACTACCATTTTTTATTACACCTTCAATATCCTCTTAGTTGAACAAAAAACTTATTTCCAACTAGAAGAAATAATTTCATAACCTTACTCAACCATAGTAAAGGTTGTAACTATACACCACAAATGAATGACCTTGCATTGAATATGATAATCTCACATAATAAGACAAACTTTTATCTAGAACAAATATTATAGGATTCATTTGAGATGGCCTTGCCTACATATCCTTTTCTAGGAATTAGATGCATCGTAATTCACATGCTACAAATAGAAAGACATCATCCACACAATTGGTGGAAGATGTTTGCCCTCCATTAATTAGCTTATGCTCCTAATTTAATCCACATATAATAGTATTATGATTAATACATTCTAGAAAAATGTTAGTTCCACTCTAATATCATTGTACAAACACACACCAATCATAGTAACCAACTCATAAATACATCACATACATGCATATAGATTAGCTAGAAAAATAAGAAGTGGTTGCAACACTATTGTAAGCATCTTTCCCATTTATTTATTTAACTAACACATAATCCTTAAGTACGTTTGGGCCAAAAGAGGAATGTTTGTACATTCCATACACCATGGATCCCATCCTTTTTTTGAGATCAATGCAAACTATTATGGAAAGAGAAGTGTCACATACTACTTGTCGTTAATGGTAAGGTCACAAGTGTAACAACATACTTCACATAAGGTCATAATAAGATTTCACTATCCTACTAATATTTTGATTCATCTTATAACTAAATAATATAATTATTTTGTTATAGGGTTTTTCCTCACCTAATATTAGTGCCTATACCATTAGTAGTCTAGAAGGATTCAACTCTTAGAACCTTCGGAACCATATCTCAAAAAACACCACACTATTTAAGCATACACATTTCTTTTGATACACCAATGCTAATACTAAACTAAGATAGGTAGGTATTGGTATTTATCACCTACATGCCACTAGAAAATCCTTTTCAAACCCTATAAAATCAATTAGCTATTTGTATCTATCCCTTGCATCCTACTAGTGATATCTAGCTAACCCTATTATATGACCAAATACTTATTTTGGGAGAGTGCATTCCCTAAATTTTTTCATGTTTCAATAGTGATAAGATTATCTATAAGTGGGTCATAGGTTTTACAATTTTTGTGATCACCTTAGGATGAGTTGGACAATCTAAGCTAAGTGAAATTATCATGTGCCTATGCCCTTGTAGAGTCCCTTTCTCAACCCTAGTTGTGATGCCAAATAGTCAGCTCTTGTATCAATCTTGGTTCAACATTGTGGCATTTAAAAAGTACAAGAATCCTGATCTAAAAATAATTATCCTAAAAGTATACAACCTAGGCTAGTTAATCCAATTATAATACCCCAAAGGGGTCCATTAAACTATGCAATGGTCCTATAGGTCTCAGGGTCAAATTACCAACAAATAAATAACACATTGAACCCACATGAGCTAGCATATATCCAAACATATATACATAAACCAATACAAACTCATAATTTAGTCTCAATTAAATCCATAGATGTAATACTAGACAATATTCTACTTGTAAGTACATAACATTTTTGTGCATTACCCATCATAGATCTTAGCATACAATTAACCAATAAACATATATAAAGGAAAAAATCCCTACCATATTGAATAATACTTATCGTTAAATGGCACACAACTGGGAAATATATTCATATGGAAAACCATCATAATCTCAACATAGATTCAAGTAAATATATAGAATAGGCAGTGTTAGTGTTCACAATTATAGGCTTCCAAATTCTCAAATCTAGGCCATTGTCTAAGTGTTGAGGGTGTAAAACCTAGAGCAATACACCAAACCAATTTACTAAGGTGGGTAAGACCTTCCTCAACTTTAGTCTCAACTACATCTAGGGGGATTCCCAAAGGTATTTTCAACAAGATTAATCATAACCAAAGATGAACAATTTGAAAGTGTTGTAGTAGAATTGGAATGAGCGCTTGGTCCCAAAGGTTGTCACTAGATCAAAGACTAACCTTTTGTACATAAAACCTCTTATTAAGTTGATATGGACATAATTATATAACAACAAGATGTGGGAATGAAAAAAATGTCTCTCTAGGATAATAAATCTTAAATATTATTGTAGATTTTTTTCTTAGGTATACCATTGTGATATAGACAAGATTAAGGGGTCTTATCAAACTACCCAATCTTGCAGCCTTAACATCTCATCCAACTCACATTCTTGCACATATCAAGGACACCACATATTTTGTAACAAAATATGAAACATATCTTTATTATCACTTTCATGTGTACATCCATATAATAAAATTCCTCAAGAACAATTACATATAGTGAGAAATTCAACAAGAAATAAAATTTAGAAATTTACAAGGGTTTCTAGGCACTTCATGCCTTCAAATCTTCAAATTCTCTTTCCTTTAGCTTTCTTGGCTTCACTCCTCTTTGTAAATATATTTTTTCCCTTCATCCTACAATCCTGATGGCTGCATTGAACACATAAAATACATTTGTAACTTTCTTCTTCTCTTCTTTTATTCCTCTCCTCTTGGAAAGCTAATTTTCTACACTTTCCTTCATGCAATCCTCTAGAGAAACCTAAAAATTCTCTCCTCAAACTTGTTGCTTCTTATTTTTGTCTCTTGACACCATTAAAGGTTGTATTTAAAAAGGGTTTCAACTATGTGAAACACCAAAAATTGGTTTCCAAATTTTCTCTTTCATTGACCCTTAAAGTTCCTGCAGAAAGTGAAATAAAACATAGTTTGTTGCTTCCAAAAATGTCATCCAAAGTTGTTTTATCATATCAAACATCTTGCTTCTGTATATGCATTTTAAAAATATATTAAATCAATAACAAAGTCATTCTCATTCACCCCCAATTGGAAATTTAAGATTCATTAATTTGTTTTCCAAAAATTACTAGTTTGTTTCTCCATTTTAAAAACCAAAATTGAAAGAATAAGACCAAAATGGAATGCCAAGAGTCACTTGTCTTATGCACACTTCCCTAGATCTCCAAATTCATAATTAATTTTCCTTTAAAATCTCCTTCCACCATGGTAAATATCAACCCCTAGAACCTTGAAATTATGTAGTTTTGCAAATCACATTAAACACCCTGCTTGACCTTGAAGTATGAAATGGAAATAAAGTCCTCAAAAATAAATACTTCACAATATTCTCCTGAAGCTCAAACCTACACCAAAAATGCAAAGAACAAACATGAAAAGAATATATATTTTTGGTGATGCAAAATTGCTTGTGGGCCTGGATGGTCCTGCATCACATTGAGTCATGAGGTGTATACAAATTGATATTCTAATCCTAAGCTACTAGTTAAATATGTTTTCATTTTAAGTGCATAGTGAATCATTACTTCCATGACCAATACCAAATCTATTGGGTTACAAAATACCAACATACCAATAAAAACAACATATTGAAATCAACTCAAACAAATTTGGTCAAGCGATGGGAGCGACGTTGGGTGGTGCTGGTGGAGGTAAGGATTTTTTAAATTTGGTCAAGGCAAGAACCCCTGCTCCAGGGGTTGGCGTTAATGGCGAAGGTCAGGCTGACGTTGGGAAGTTGGTTGACGGTGGTTCTTTGGATGGGACTCCTAGTGGGTCCTTGCTGCTAGGTGTTTCACATGTTATTTCTTCCTCTGGCGATCTGGGTCAGGGTGGTACATCTTGTGTCAAGGTGGGGTCTAAGGCTGTGGCTCTCGAGGAAGCTATCATTTCTGAAGTTGTTAAGGCTGATTTGTCCTCGGTGGATGGAAAGGCATCATCAACTTTATTTGGAGCTAGACTTAAGGAGAAAAGTTCTTTGCCTCCTGTGGACTTCTTTGCAAACACGTTTGAGAGTGATTATTCGGTTTTGGTGCCAGATTGCATTATTGATAAAGGTATCCTCTCCATGGAGCAAGCACTAGTGGGCAATTTTTTGGGTCTGTGTCCTAATATTGAAATGGTTAGGATGCTGGAAAAAAATCATTGGTTTTTGAAAGGGTGGGTTGAGATAGTGGCTCTTGCAAAGGGTTTCTTCTCCTTTTCTTTCACTTGTGGTGAGGATTTGTTGAAGTTTTTGGTGGGAGGGTCATGGCTTATTGGAAATTCAACTCTGGTGTTGAAGAAATGGGAGGTTGGCTTCTCCCCTAGCTCTTGTTCCTTTGACTCTGCCCCTGTGTGGGTCCGTTTTCCTGGGCTCCCTCTTGAATTTTGGGATGAGCAGGTTTTTAAGGGTATAACATCTAGTTTTGGGTGTTTTCTTTCGATTGATAGTCTTACTGCTTCAAGGCACATGTTGGTTTATGCCTAGCTTTGTGTGATTCTAGACCAGACTATGGATCTTTCGTCAATGATTAAGATTAATTCCAAGCTAGGTGTGTGGGAGCGGGAGGTTGAGTTGAATCTATTCCTTTTTCCTGCTTCCACTGCTTCCACTGCTTCCACTGCAAAAAGGTGGGGCACTAGGCGAAGAAGTGTCTTTCTGAATCCTGTGGTTCCTCCTAAAAATAACTCAGTCCCTCTTAAGGAATCAAAAGTTTGGAAGGAGGTTGGTCAATGTATTGATGCTGGTCTTGATAAGGGCTCTGCAGAGCCTATTAAGGGTGTGGTGTATGAGGTTATTTCTCCTGGTATTGTTGCTTCTTTTGGTATGGTAGAGTAAGCTCCTTCATAGGAGGTTAGGGTGAAGGAATCATGTGATGCTAAAAGGATGTTGGATCTAGTGGACATAGGTGGTGTTGACTTGTTGGATCTGGTGGTTGCTGAGCCGGAGAAGGTGACCCCTCTGAAGATGGTATATGAGGAGATTTTGCTTTCTTCTAAGGTGGAAGTGTCGGTGTCTCCTTTAGTGGTGTTTGAGGAGAAGAGTTAGGTTTCACCCTTAGTTGAACCTCTGGTGGATTTAGTTTCTGAGAAGCTAGTCCCTCACCTCTTTGTCACGGATTGTTCTAACTGTGCTTCTCGTGAGGAGGAGCCCTGGATAACTGCTTTTGGCCTCTAAGTCTTAGAGTAAGAAGAAGACAATTCCTATTGGGTTGGGGATGGCTACTCAGAATCGCTTGAAGCTGGATTATGGTTTGGAACCAAGGGGCAGAGGGAGACCTTCTTTCTAGAAAGTAAGGGAGAGGGTAAGCAAGTGTGATATTGCTGATGGTTCAAAAATTACTCTGCTTGATATGGGCTTGAATGGTCCCTCGCATAATATTTTATGAAGATCCTCTTGTGGGATATTAGAGGATTGAATAATCCTCATAAACAGGATCTTGCAAATATTGTAAGTGATCATCGACCTGATATTATTTTGATTCAGGAAACTAAGATGAATGTTGAGAAGGTGGTTAGGATTAAGAACAGGTTCTTTAAGGACTATGGTTGTCAATTTGTTGACTCTGATGGTGCTTCTGGTGGGGTGACAACATTTTGGAATCCTAAGGTGGTGGCTAGGTCCGAGTTGTTTGCTTTTGAAAATCATGTTGCTACTTCATTTTTGTGTTTCAGGGAAAAGTTCTCCTGGGTTTTGTCAAATATTTATGCTCCTAATGCGAAAAGCTCTCGAAAGCACTTTTGGGATAGGTTGAACACTTTTAAGGCTCAGTTCTCATTTCATAATTGGCAAGTGATGGGGGATTTTAATACCTCATTGAATGATGTTGATAAAAGTGGGGGATCTCAAATTTTTGATGATAGTCGGCTTGACCTAATAAATTTTATTAATGATAATCTTCTGCTAGACCTGGATTTGGGGGGTGCTTCCTACACTTGGTCTTATAAGGCGTACTGGGGATAAATTATATAGATTAAATTGGATTGAGCGCTCATCTCTCCAGACTAGATGCACTTTTATGCCTATTCCTTGTCTTCTCTTACTAGGGTTGGTTCATATCACTTCCCTATTTCATTCAATATTGAACCTTTTTGGCATAAAAAGGCTTTCCCTTTCATATTTGAGAAGATGTGGATTGGTCATCCCGATTTGCATCTTAAGATTGCTTAGTGGTGGAATATTAATGTTGATGGTTTGACCATGTATAAAGTTGCTAAGAAATTGGCTTCAATTAAGCATAATTTGATTCAGTGGAATAAGGACTCTTTTGGAAACATCTTTGAGGAAAAGTCAGTTGTGAAGTCTAAGTTGGATATTGTGAAGCAGAAAATGTAGGCTTCAGGGTTGGATGTTGTGTTGCTTCAGGAGGAGAGTGTGCTCTTATCTAGTTTGCATAATAGTGTGGCTAGAGAGGAGGAGTTTTGGAAGTAGAGGTCGAGAGCTATTTGGCTTCGAAGTGGAGATAAAAATACCTGGTTCTTCCATCTCACAACCCTTAAACATAGATCTTCGATTAGAATCTCTAAAGTGGTGGTGGATAATTCTTCTTTTGAGGAAGATGAGGATATTAGATCTGCGGCTCGGTCTTTCTTTGAGAACCTTATGTCTGAGGAAGGACCGTTGGATCCTGTCTGCTAGCAAGGTTTTATTAATGTTATTCCTAATTTGGTGTTGGAGGAGGAGAATGGTTTCTTGACTGCTATTCCCTCGAATGAAGAAATCAAAAAGGTCATGTTCTCTTTTGAGGGAAATAAATCTCCGAGGCCAGATGGTTTCCCTTTGTTATTTTTTCACTATTATTGGGAGATTATCTCTAAGGATGTTATTAATGCCACCAAGGAATTTTTTGGTAGTAGACAACTTCTTAAGGAGTTGAATTCCACTTTTATAGTGTTAATTCCTAAAAAGCCTGGGGCTGAGAGGTTTGGTGATTTCAGGCCTATTAGTCTTTGTAATTCTATTTATAATATTTTCTCTAAGATGTTTGCCTCGAGGTTGCAGAGGGTGTTATCCAAGATTATCTCTCCTCAACAGAATGGTTTTGTGCCAGGTCAGAAAATTCTGGACTCCATTATCATGGTGCATGAGAACATTCACTCTCTGAAAGTTAACAAGAAGCCTGGTCTTATTTTGAAGTTGGATTTGGTCAAAGCTTACGATCGGGTGAACTTGAGGTTCCTTTTTAGTATCCTCAAGGAGTTTGGGTTCTTATACAGGGTACTGCAACTGGTGTGGCAGTTAATCTCTTCTCCTTCTTTTGTAGTGCTCATTAATGGTTCTTTGTCAACCTTTTTTAAAAGCTCTTGTGGCCTGCATCAAGGGGACCCTATCTCCCCCTTTTTTTTTCATAATGATGGATTCTTTGGGTCGGTATCTCCTCCAAGCAGTGTCTAATGGAGCCTTCAAAGGCCTTTACCCCTCCTCACGCCAACTTTTTTGCTCTCATCAATAGTTTGTTGATGACACCATTATTCTTGTGGAGGCTTCTATGGAAGCAGCTAAGTCTAGCCGCCTTATTCTTCAGAATTATGAGGTTGCGTCGGGATAGAAGGTTAGTTTGCCTAAAAGCACTACTTTTTTTGTTAATACTTTGGAGCTTCGTTAATTGAGGATTGTTGGTATTCTTGAATGTGGTATTGGGGAGCTCCCTTCTACTTATTTGGGGCTTCCTTTATGCTCTAATGGTGTTCCTGACTCGTTTTTGAATAGTATCATTGATAAGTTTAACTCGAAACTTGTTGGTTGGAAGGGTGCCTTGCTAAGTCAAGCTAGTAAAATTTAGCTAATTAAGTCCACTCTCCATAATTTGTTGGTTTATGCCTTAAGTTTGTTCCAAATACCTAGAAGATTTTGGGAGAAAATTGAGGGAATTCAGAAAAGGTTCCTTTGGTTTGGTGTGGAGGAGAAGAAAAGGTTACATTTGCTATACTGGGAGGAGGTGTGTAGATCGAAATCTCAAGGTGGTTTAGGGTTATGTAAATTGAAAATTTTCAATTCTGCTTTGATGGGTAAACAATTATGGAACCTGCTTGTGAGTGAAAAATAATGGGCGGCCATTTTTTCTTCAAAGTATTTGAGGGGTGTGGATAATTTTAGAGACTTTTTCAAGGAGAACTTTTTTCCTTCGTAGGGGTCGGTCCTGTGGAACTTTATGATCCAGGTTCGCTCGACTGTGGCTGTTGGTTTGAGATGGATTTTGGGAAATGGTAGAAGGATACTATTTCGAGATGACTGGTGGATTGAGCATGGGCCTTTGAAGGATGAACCTTGGGCAGCTCCTTTTAACGTTTTCTATGTCAGGGAAGGGTGTTTTTGTTGTTGATTATATTTGGCAAGGTAGCTGGATTAGAATTGATGTGGTCAATAGGGATTTGAAGCCTCTTGTTGAATTTTTTTCTATGATTCATATCCCTATGGAAGCTCATGAGGATTTTGTTATTTGGCAATTTACTTCCAATGGGAAGTTCTCTATGACTTCAGCCTTTTTCTTTTCAGACTCGGATGGTTGGTCCTCTGCCTTTCTAGGTGATGAGCCTAGTTTTTGGTCCAGTTTTGGGTAGAATCTATAGTTTATTTGTTGGCAATTGTCATGAACTTTGATGCTAAATGTTGATATTTTCATAATGTTTCCCTCAAACCATAAACATTGGGCTTAATCCTATTTCTGCAAGTTTTAATGACATTGGCATATTATGTGGATTATCTATATTGATTTTGCATGTGGTTAATGAATGTTCCTTAAGTTGGTTATAGATATGTAGTTATTGTTCATACTGACATTACCATGCAGATTTAATTTGAGGATGCTAAGTTGAGGAAGACACCGCCAGCTGGGCATGCACTGTAACATCCAACAAAGGAATCACTCAAGGTCAAAGGAGGTCGACGGTAGAAGATTCCTCATGCAAAATGAATGCAACCACCTTGTAGTGGACTTTAATGATTGAGTAGACGTGGGTGTTACTATTGTGCTAAATCTACATTTGGACTTGCGTGTCTGACCAAATTCTATGCACGTATAACTGCCGCCACTCCACTTTCTCTATTTTCCCTAAATGGCGTCCTCCCAGTTGTGGAGTTGACTACCTTGTCTAGTTGATAGCATAAATAAAGATCTGATGCTCCTTCTTAAGGGGTTGCACGATTTGATATTGTACTTGCACTCTCAAGTTTTTAGTAATACAAATACATTACTCTTTTGTACTCATGATTTACAGTAAATAAAATAAAGTTTTGAGTTCGAGCATTTGAGTTCTCATTAGTTTTATAGGATACTTATCCAAGGGGCCCCACTTGGTGAGTAATTCATCCTTTAGTTTAGTATTAGTTTAGTATTACTTGTTGTTTAGTAATTAGTTAGAAATCTAGCACCGACTGTTCCTACAGCCACTAGAATTCCATTTTGTGACTGTTCCTGCAGCCAAAGCAGATAGAGTAGTGCCATGTTTGTTGCTCATATTTTCATTTATGTTATGCATTTTAGTTTGATGTAGTTGTTGATTGATGATTGGAATTTATGGTATTCCCTTATAAGCAATTTACTTTTAGTATTGTGTGTTCCTTAGTTGTAGAATGAAAATGGCTACTTTGGATTCCTAGTGCACATACTGTGTTGACCCATTTCAAGTTCACGTACCCAGGTTGACAAGTTAAATGCACCTTCATGATGATTGAAATAGCTATTCAAGTTAGATGTCCAATCTCTGAATCATAGTTGTAAGGGATTAGTTATTAAATCATTGTAGGAGGCCAACATTTTTGGCACCGTTGTCAGGGATGGTGTCAAACTAGGAAGTTCTTTGGAGTCATTGGTAATTTTTCTTGTTGTAGTGTTTCTAAAGGTTGTCCTTAGTATACCCTCATTTAGAAAGTAATGACCCCCCTTATTCTTTACCAATTGTTTGTGTGAGCTAGCTGATAGTGAGTGATACCGCATGCATATAGGAAGGAGAAGGGATGCTTATGGGAGATTCCTTCCTAACAATCATAATCCATTCCAACTAGTTGGATATCATAACTTTCCAAGAGAATAAGAAGAAGAAGATCCACACCCCTTTGTTGATGCATTTCCTAATTTGACTAGCTCTGAAGTCTACTATGAAGATCAAAATCAGCTTGAGAGCCCCTTTCCTTTGGAACTACATCAAGCAAGCATGGGTGATGCAAATAGGAACATGCCTAACCAACCAACTTTTCCTTTCCCCATTACCCATCAAAATCAAGTTGACAACATCAAAAACATCCCTACTTTAGCACTCCTCAAGTTTTATGGACTTGTCACAGAAGATCTTGATACCTTTTTATTTGAGTTTGACATACTTTGCAGGAGTTATGATTATACCACTGATGCCCATAGGCTTAAGCTATTTCCTACCACTCTGAATGAGGCTGCATTAAGATGGTTCATGAGCCTAGGAAAAGATACTGTGGAAACTTGGGAAGACATGAAGACAAAATTCCTTGAGAAATACAAGGAATATTGCAGGGGCAGCGACATGAGAGGAGGTGACATTTTCAGGATGCAGCAAAACGAAGATGAGAGCCTGGAAGATTATATTGCAAGATTTTTGTTTTGCCTACAAAAATATCCACACCATACACTCAATGAAGACTCAAAAAAGTTGTTTTTCCTAAGAGGAATCAATGATAGTTGTACTTATGCCTTGGACCTTATGGGAGGACGAGATATCTTCCATGTTCCTTGGGAAGATATCAAGAAAATATGTTAGAACTACTTTACGGCAGCTTCAAAGAAAGGGAGAGCTTACCAATCTTCCATGGGTAAGTCAACCACCAGTGGAGTTTCAATAATGGAGATTACTCATTTGTTGGTAGACTTCAAGCAAGACATTATAAATAATCTAGCTACTCAGCTAGATACACTTCAGGCCAAGAAGAAGCAAGAGGAGGCAGAGGCAATGTTGACAGAGTATTGCCCCCACTATAGAAAAAACAAGAGGGACTGCAGATGTAAGATGGTAGCTAATCTTGAAAGCAAGCAGATTCCACTTGAGTTCAAACCAATCCATATTGAAGAATACCAAGTTTACTATGTTGCACAAAGGAAGCCTTGGGCTCTAAGACAAGGTATGCCACCGGACCCACTATTTTATATTGGGCCATATTTTAATTCTTATTCATCTGGTAACTAATGGCAGCCTCCATATCCATCCAACTATGGAGGATATTCACCATAGCCTTGGAGTATCCCTCCAAATACTTGGCCCAATCATCAAAACTCTCCACCCCAATGGCAGAAATCTTAGGGGAATTTGCAGCAATTTCAAGGGCATTGGTAGCCACCTCCAAGAAATTGGCAGCAAACAAATCAATGGAGGGGAGGACAACAATGGCCTGCCCAGAAAAAAAGTTACATGCAACCACCTTCTCAGCCCCAGCAGCCTGCTATAATGCCTCCACCTACTAATCTAAGCTCAAATGCACCTAAACCTACTCAGCTATGAGCTCAACCCATACCTAATCCAAATAACAAACCACAATAGTAGCCTGCATACTGAGCTGATTCAAATCAATTCCCTACATATGTTGTGAGTGTAAGTGACATCCACTTGCATTTAGGAACTACTCTACCAACCCCTTCCAAGCCCATTATCACTAAGCTTCCTATAGAAGAGGAGGAGGAAGCTCTGAATGATCCAATTCAGCCAAGTGTACCTAAAAATCTTGAACCAGTCCAAGTCAAGTAGACTGAACAAGAACCACCATTTCCTCAGAGATTGGAAGTTTCCAAGAAGAAGGAAGAAAAGGATGATACAAATTTTGACATCTTGGATCAGCTGAAGCATATATGTGTCTAGATACCTGTATTTCAAGCCATAAAGGATGTTCCAATCTATGGCAAGGCAATCAAGGAAGCATGCCTCAAGAAGCCAAGTAGGAAAAAGAAAGACCCAACTACAGTTCATGTGGTGGGATAGCTAGCTGACATCATGCTTGGAAAAGTGACTATCCCCAAGTATAATGACCCAGGTAGTCCTATGGTAGCAGTTGTTATAAACAGGAACCAAATTAAGAATGCTTTGATTGATTTAGGGGCAGCAATAAATGTAATGACCAAGGACATCCTGCAGCAACTAAACATTACAAGCATGAGATCTACTCCTATTGTCCTGCAGCTTACTAATAGCTCTACTATTAAGCCTGATGGTGTAGTGGAGGATCTTGTGGTAGTCTTAGACTCCTGGAAGTACCCAACAAACTTTATGATTCTTTCTCCTAAAGCTACACTAGGTGAGTATCCCATTATTCTTGGAAGGCCATGGTTAGCAACTATAGATGCATATATTGGATGTCAATTAGGTGACATGACCATTTCATATGGGAAAAGCACAAAAAAAATTGTTCTTTATCCTCCTGCTTAGCTATCTCATGATGAAGATAATCATGTATGACCACATGTTGGTGAAGAGGCCGAGGAAGTTAATTTTGTGGTGCAGCTTATGATGCTAGGAAAAAGCTCTTTCATGCAGCTCCAAGATGAGGATGAAGTATTGGCTAACATCATGCAGAACCATTGTGAAGTGGAGGAAGCATCATCTTCTCATTCTGCTACTCTAGTCAAGACACTTTTGCTTGCTCTTCTTGCAGCCACTGTTCCTACAGACATTCTTCCTACAGCCACTCTTCTTGCAGACAAACTTCCTACAACAATAGGTATGTCTCATAAATTGCTTCCATATGAAGTAAAGGTACCATGGGTTAATGAAGCAACCATGATAGATTTAACTACACAAGTACAGGTGTTAGAAGGAAAATATCTAAATGTTAACAGTAAATTAAGTGAAGAACAACAATTGTTATTGGAAAACTTATTAAGGACCCATCAACATGAATTTGCATGGGATTATCATGATATGAAGGGATTGGACCCTAAAATTTGCACACACAAAATTTACATCAGAGATGATTGCACCCCAATAAGACAACCACAAAGAAGAATTAACCCTGCACTAAGAGAAATTATAAAAGGGGAATTGTAGAAATTACTAGATGCAGGATTTATCTACCCCATTTCAGATAGTTAGTGGGTGACTCCATTAGTGATTGTGCCCAGGAAAGAAGGGAAATGGTGAGTTTGTGTTGATTACAGGGGACTTAATGCTGCCACCAAGAAGGACCACTTTCCCTTACCCTTCATTGATCAAGTTTTGGACACACTTGCAGGAAAGCGATACTTTTCTTTTCTAGATGGATTCAACGACTACAACCAGATCCAAATTGCACCAGAGGACCAGGAGAAGAGCACATTTACCTATCCATGGGGGACCTATGCCTACTCAGTACTCCCATTTGTCTTATGCAATGCACCTGCAACTTTTCAGAAGGTAGTCATTAGCATATTTTTCAAATATTTCTCATGATTGCATGAAAATATATATGGATGAATTTACCACTTATGGTGTTGATTTTAATCAAGTGTTGGGAAATCTCAGGAGAGTCCTATAGAGATGTGAAGACCAAAACTTGACCTTAAATAGTAAAAAGTGCTTCATGATGATGCAAGAAGGTGTAGTTCTTGGCCACTACATCTCCCACAAGGGAATTCAAGTAGACCCTACAAAGATTGAGGTAATCACAAATCTATCCACAGCTACAAAACATAAAGATGTTAGGAGTTTCTTGGGTCATGTAGGATATTATAGGCATTTCATCAAGGATTTTAGCAAGGTAACAACACCATTGTATACTCTTCTCACTAAAGATGTTGAATTCCAGTGGACTAAAGCTTGTGACAAGGCATTCTCTGACTTGAAGACAACTTTGAGTCATGCTCCTGTACTCAAAGAGCCTAATTGGGAACTTTCTTTCCACATCCATACTAATGCATCAGAATATGCCATAGGAGTAGTCTTAGGATAGAAAGGAGTTGTTGAAAATGGCATTTACTTTGTCAGCAAAAATTTGCAAGGAGCTGAATTCAAATATATAGTGACAAAAAGAAATGTTGGCAGTAATCTATGCACTGAACAAATTTAGACATTACATAACAGGTTACCAAATATTTGTACACACTAATAATGTAGCCATTAGATATCTCATGAATAAACCTTTGATCACAGGTAGGCTAGCAAGATGGTTATTGTTAATGCAGGAGTTTGATATAACCATTGTGGATAAGCCAGGGAAGGCCAATATTGTTGCAAATTTTCTTTCAAGGCTGACTACATCAGAAGACAATTAGCCCATAGATGACTCTTTTCCTGATGAGCATCTATTCTCCCTTAGTATACAAACACCTTGGTATGCTGACATAGCCAATTATTTGGTCATAGGTAGAGTTACTTCTCACTTCTCTCCAAAAGAGAAAAGGGCACTCATTGAAAAATATTTTCCTTTCTCTTGGATTGCTGGATGTTTGTTTTATATTGGATCGGACCATGTCATAAGGAGATGTGTGAGAGAAGATGATACATATGACATTTTTCATGCATGCCACAACAAACCATGTGGAAGAAACTTTGCAGCCAAGAGGACAACAATGAAGATTTTGAACACAGGATATTACTGGCCAACACTCCACAAGGATGCAGGAAGGTATACCCAAAAAATGCGATAGATGTCAAAGAATGGACAGACCAACTAGATCTGATGAGATGCCACTTTTCCCTCAGGTATTAATCACCCCCTTTGACAAGTGGGGATTGGATTTTGTAGGATCCATTGACCTTCCATCAAATGGTAAGTCTTATATCTTGGTATGCACTAATTATGTGACAAAGTGGGTAGAAGTTAAGGCCATGAAGCATGCAAGAGATAACAAGGTTGCATAATTTCTTTATGAGGAAATTTTAACAAGATATGGAGTTCCAAGAGAAATAGTGACTGATCAAGGGGATCAATTCACATCAACCCTTTTTGCAGCACTAATTAATGAGTACAACATAAGGTACAACAAGTCTACTCCTTATCACCCCCAGGCTAATGGCCAAGTTGAGGTGACCAACAGAGAAATTGAAGCCATTCTAACCAAAATGGTAGCTATTCATAGAAAGGATTGGGCAAATAGATTACTAGAAGCTATTTGGGCGTATAGGACAACCTGGAAAACAACTACATGTTTCACTCCATTTGAGTTTTTGTATTGGAAGATAGCCACGATGCCAATTGAATTTAAATATAAGACTCTTCAGACAACAGTAGATTTGGGGATGGACATTTATGAGGCACAGAGAGAAAGAATCATGTAGCTAAATGCTTTGGATGATATAAGAAGAGCAGCCCTGCATCATACAGAGGTAGTGCAGAATCAGATAATCAAGTGGCATGACAAATTTATCAAGGACAAGAAATTCCAACCAGAAGATTGGACCCTTCTCTATAAATCAAGATATCAGGACAATGCAGGAAAATTGCAGACAAGATGGCTAGGACCATATGAAGTCATTGAGGTCTTTCCTAATGGAGTTGTTCAACTTACTACCATTGACCTTGTTAGATTCAAGTTACTTTTCAATGGTCATCGCCTCAGATTATATCACAAGCCAGCTTCCAAAGAAGAGTTCTTGCAGCAATTCACCTAGCATTTAGCACTTGAGCTTCTTGTAGCCGAAGGAGGTGGACCTAGTGTCCCTCCTTCTGGCTAATTGAGGTACGTACTTGTCATAATAAAGACTTCTGCTCTTGTGGAAGTCCATTTCTTCACCCATCTGCCCATTCACCCATCCATCACCACCTTTCTCTCTCTTCCATCACTTCATTCCACCTCATCTTCATTAATTGCTCAATTTATTTCCTAAAAAAGGAAAATGGTACTTTCTCCATGATCTTTGCAACAAATCCTCCACACATTCAGGTATGTGTGTATTAATTTCTATATTTTAATCATCTTTTAAGTGCATTCATTTAATTACTATAAGTTAGTATAGATGTTCACATAACATGTCATTATTCCCTTTCAAA
Organism: Sequoia sempervirens; assembly: GCA_007258455.2. Classification (NCBI taxonomy): domain Eukaryota; kingdom Viridiplantae; phylum Streptophyta; class Pinopsida; order Cupressales; family Cupressaceae; genus Sequoia; species Sequoia sempervirens. The sequence continues at coordinate 113,717 of VDFB02386429.1, read as the reverse complement.
TCACCACTCCCATCTCACATGTGCGGACACATGTCCAAATTTAGGTTGGGGGGGAAGAAAAAGATGCAAATATATTTCCCATGTGTCAATTTATGCTAGGCTACATCAGAAAATTTAAATGAGCCGATTTGAAATCTAAGTGAGAGGATGGCTCGCATGTTTGAAGTGACACTAATTGCAACCGCCATTTCTTCCCATCATAATTCTCCTTTATCACTCCTTTTCTTGCCATTATTGACCCTGTTATAATCTTGAGTTGTAAGCAAAAAGGTAAAACAAAAGAAAGGGAAAATTCAGTCGATATTGGCACTGGAAATTGAGCAGGTATTGCAAGAATGTGTTTGGCTTTCAAACAGGAATTACAGGAAGGAAATTTTGCAAAGTGATAGTTGATTGCAGAAAATGGGAGGAAGGATAATTCAAAATGAGCCCTCGATTCATGATGTTTTATTTGTAGAATGCATAATGCCTGGCCGAATTTAGAAACTGTGGATGGTTAGATTACTTCCTGAAGTTGGATGGCTTTGATGAAAGCATTGCACTAGAATTCACCCAAAAATTTTCTGAAGGAAAATCCACAATAAAAGGGTTGGAGGTTGTGGCAATTGAGGAAAGAATTGCAGAGGTTATAGGGTTACCTGCTGATGGCAAACATTACCCTGCCTCCAGAGACGCCAGGTCAATTAGGGTCAAATTTACAGTACATGGTGACCCTCCAATCAGCATGGATAAACAGGGTACAAAAAGAACCTCTATGCCCGAACCATGGAAGCAAGCAATCATCTACATTATAAGGTATCTCACTTGTGAAGTTCGTCTATCGAACCTGCATTCAGTACATTTCAAACTCTTGAGTCACATGAGGCATAGGAGGAGGATGAATGTGCCTAACGTGCTATACAAATCTTCTCTCAATCATGGTGGCTGAGACCCAAAAAGGTAGGGACAATTTTGTTTCCCACCATTGTCTGATTAAATTGCTAGTTGAGAAGTCTTTGCATGATGTGTATGGAATGACCTGGGAAGAATTTATAAATGTTGATCAAATTAGACCTGAACACTTGCAACCTAGAGTTTTTCCTCAACCTTGTAGGTCTATCAGGAGATTGAGCATGGTTGAAGCCATTCTTGGTGCTTCAACCTCTAGTGCAGGCCCTAGTGTAAACCCTTTTGCAGCAGAAGAAACCATAGAAATTAGTTCTTCTGGAACATAGCACATAGAAAAAGAAAGCTCCTCCTCAGACTCTGATGACGACATTCCACTTGGCACCCTAATGAAATCTAGGGCACAAAAGAGAGAAGTAGAAATGAGAAAAGGAAAGGCCAAAAGGAAGTTGACAGAAAGAAAGGTGTCAAGTTCTAAGAAGAGGAAGGCTAACACTATTCATCCTGCAGTCAAAGAAAGATGTTAGAGCCCTCCCAAGAAATCAAGACTAGTTGGGCCAGTGATTGGTATGCCTCCACAGGAAATCCCTAAGCCTAGAGAGACATCGCATGAGGACATAGAAGCTCCAATGGGGCAGGAGAATGTTGAAGAAGACATATTTGAGAGAGCAGCAAATATAACACTGGTCAATCTTGCTAACATTGTAGAAGAGTTTGAGGAAAATCAGGATTTCCTGTAGCATGAGCAAGAAGTCCTATAGCCATAACAAGAACAAGAACAAGAACAATATATCCTACAGCAACAAGTGGGAGAAGAAACAGTACCTCCGCAGCTAGAGACAACTAGACAGCCTGAGTCCATGCAGATAGTACTATATGAGGAGCAACCATCGACAAAAATACCGGTAGGAATTCATAATCCTCCTAATTTTATAGTACATACAATAATTTTGAATTTATTTAAAGAAATACAAAGGAGCGAGGAAGAATGGAAAAAGGAAAAACAAAAATTGAAAAAGAAAACTCAAAAGAGAGATGAGGAAATTGAGGACAAAGATGCATAAATTTCCACCTTAAAAAAGAGGGTGGATGATATGGCAGTCGTGGTACCACAAATGTTGGAGTGTAGGACCCATTCAAGGGTCTATGCTCTGCACCTCAAAGAGAAATATCTCTCTTTTAAGTTGTCAAGGATTGTCTCGGGTTTGAATCCTTCTATTGACACCCTTGTTGAATTTTTCAATTCTTATCAAATTGCTTCCCCCGAAATGAAGAATTTGCTATGTGAGTTTTACTTGCATAATTATGTTGTAACTCAAGACTGTGATTGGATTCTGTTGTTGTATGTTGGGGATGTCCAATTAAGGACATTTATGTCGGGTACAAAATGAGATTAGCTGGGGACAGTAACATGGGGTTTATAAGCAATTGGAGTCTAACATCCCTCTACCCATTAGGGTTGAATCAAGCAACCCAAAGGATATTTACAAAGAATGGCACAAAATTCTTTTCAAACCTAGTTATGGCAACAAGATTATGCCTTGGATTGAGGCATTTTACAGTGAGTATGAGGTAAAGGAAGAAACAAAGGAGGAAATTATGAGAAGATACCTATCACAAAGATGGAATAGCCTAACTGATGAGCTGAAATAGGTTGAACCTCATTCCATCCACAATTATGCTGCAACACTAAAAATGATTGATAGGTATATTCAGATTGGGAGAACGAAGGGGTGATTTTGGCTTCCCCTGACTTTCCAACCACCCATTCTCATGTGGCCTATGCCAAACTTCAGGTTCTACTAGTATGACATTGTTGCAAAAAGACAGAGATGGAACAGATTGGACAGATTGGGAGGAGTCTATTGGGACCCTCATTCACACTCAACAAACACTGACTTTGGATAGCTATTAGTTGCAAATTTCAGAGCTTTGACCAAACAAAACAACAACCCTTCCCTTGCTAGAGGACTAGCAAAACGTTAGGTTGGGGGGAGTGATAAGCCTAGTTTTTGGTCCAATTTTGGGTAGAATCTATAGTTTATTTGCTGACAGTTGTCATGAACTTTGATGGTAAATGTTGATATTTTCATAATGTTTCTCTCAAACCATAGACATTGGGATTAATCATATTTCTGCAAGTTTTAATGACATTGGCATATTATGTGGATTATCTATATTAATTTTGCATGTGGTTAATGACTGTTCCTTAAGGTGGTTATAGATATGCAATTATTTTATGTACTAACATTGCCATGCAGATTTAATTTGAGGATGCTAAGTTGAGGAAGACACCGCCAGTTGGGCATGCACCGTAACATCCAACAAAGGAATCACTCAAGGTCAAAGGAGGTCAATGGCAGAAGATTCCTCATGCAAACTGAATGTAACCACCTTGTAGTGGACTTTAATGATTGATCAGACGCGGTCATTACTGTTGTGCTAAATTTGTGTTTGGATTTTCATGTTTGACCAGATTCCATGCACGTGTAACTACCACCACTCCACTTTCTCTATTTTCCCTAAATGGCGTCCTCCCAATCATGGAGTTGACTGCCTTGTCTAGTTGATATTTTAAATAAAGATTTGATGCTCCTTCTTAAGGGGTTGGATGATTTGATATTGTACTTGCACTCTCAAGTTTTCAGTAATATAGATTCATTACTCTTTTGTACTCATGATTTACAGTGAATAAAATAAAGTTTTGAGTTCGAGCATTTGAGTTCTCATTAGTTTTAGAGGATACTTATCCAAGGGGCCCACTTGGTGATTAATTCGTCCTTTAGTTTAGTATTACTTTTTGTTTAGTAATTAGTTAGAAATCTAGCATCGAGTGTTCTTACAACCACTAGAATTCCATTCTATGACTGCTCTTGCAGCCAAAGCAGACAAAGTAGTGCCTTATTTGTTGCTCAGATTTTCATTTTTGTTATACATTTTAGTTTGATGTAGTTGTTGATTGATGATTAGCATTTATGGTATTCCCTTCTAAGAAATTTACTTTCAGTATTGTGTGTTCCTTGGCTGTAGAATGAAAATGGCTACTTTGGATTCCTAGTGCACATACTGTGTTGACCCATTTCAAGTTTATGTCCCTGGGTTGACAAGTTAAATGCACCTTCATGATGATTGAAATAACTATTTAGGTTAGATTTCCAATCTTTGAATCATGGATGTAAGGGCTTAGTTATTAAATCATTGTAGGAGGCCAACACTAGGGTCATGTGTGGAATGGGAAGTTGCTGCCTAAAATTGACATTTTATTTTGGATTCTATGTCAAGACAAGATTCTTACTCTGAATAATCTTGTGAAGAGAGGTATGGCTTTACTGAATATATGTTTCTTATGTAAAGAAGATGCGGAGGATTGTCTTCATTTGTTGACTAGATGTAGTTATACTTGGGAAGTTTGGACTCGTATTTTTCATCTTTGGGAGATAGCGTGGGTGTTTTCCGCTTCCTTCACTGACTTATTTTCTCAATGGGTGTCTCCTTCTCTTAGCTTGTCCCTCTCTATGTTGTGGTCTCTTATTTTTCCGCATGTTGCTTGGGGTGTTTGGAAAGAATGTAACAACAGGGCTTTTCGTCAGCAGGAGTTGTCACCTTCTAGGCTGGCCTTTAAAATCTGTGATGCTATCAAGGAAAATTTCTTGTCTGAATTCTTGTTGATCCCTTCCTTTAATTTGAAACTGTTGGTCTCTCCTTATGATCTGCTTGTGGGTAAAAGATGGAATCTTTCTTGTGACCTTTCAAATCCGGTGAAAAAGTTGAAAGAACATAGGGACGGGGTTAGGTGGAAGGCTCTAGCTGTTGGATGGTCTAAAGTTAACTTTGATGGAGCATCTAAGGGAAATCTGGGGCCTACTGGTTGTGGGGGAGTGTTATGTGATGAGTATGGTAGGTTTGTCTTTGCGGTGGCGATCCCTTTGGGAATCCAGACAAACCATTTTGCGAAGGCAACTGCAACCTATCATCGCCTCATTTTGGATAAGAATCATGGGGTTTCTAAACTTTGGTTAGAGGGGGACTCTCTTAATGTTATAAATTGTCTCTTGATAAATTTCCCACCTTCGTGGTCTATTGCACATTTTATCAATGATTCAATCTTCATCATAAATTATTTTGAGGAGATTAAAATCTCTCATGTCTTCCATGAAGCTAATATGTTTGTTGATGGTGTTGCCAACATGGGAGTGGTGGTGAGATTTGATTGGGATTCTTTTGAATCTTTACCTCTTAATCTTAAATGTATCTCCAATGGTGACCAGCTGGCTCGTTTCTAAGGTAGTTGTTTTTGGGGAAAGGTTCTTCATTATGTTTTTAAGTTGGATTATGCACGTTGAACCTTTAACCTGTTCATTTCATTATTATATCCTTGGTTTTTTTATTATGAAGGCCTGGCAGCATAGGCAGGGAAGTACCTTGAATGACAAGCCCACACGTATTGTGGGTGTTATTTGCGTTGTTTTGTGGAGATCCTGGTTTATTTTGTTTTTACAAAAAATTCTAGTGTCGTTGGGTTCTGGAACTTTTCATGCCACCATGGGTGGAGACTATTGTAGAATTGAACCAAGCTCTTGCGAGGAGTTTCATAAGAATGTTGTTGTGTGGGAGCATTTGGAGCAGGGCAAGGTTATGTAGTACATGCAGAGAATTCAAGGCCTGGATCTTGATGCTACCGATTTTTTTGTAAAAGGTTGGAATGGTAGGACTCTGCGTTATAAGGACGTGGAGTTTAAAATTGATGAGTTTATAGCGGAGGTCACTAGTCTTTTGGTTTATGGGAGGAAATTCTATAGAGATAGGGGTGCTTCCAAAAAATCCTTTACGATTTTTTTCAAATGCGATGAGAAGAAAAAGCTTTAGGAAATTGGGAGTGGTGGCTACGCTCATAAGTCTCTAAAGCCATTATGGAGGGATCTTGTGTTGGCCATTATGCACTATTTCACACTTGAAGGTAGATTATTTGTTGTGTATAGTTACCATTTCATGCTTTTAAATCACTTTTGTCACAAGGTGTTGGTCTCCTTCCCTTTTTACCTTTTGCTTTCTATGGAGAAGAGCATTGAAGATCACTGAAAAAACCCTAAGAAGGTTATTTTGCATGAAGGTCTTATGAGTCTATTGTTTGCTCATATTAAGCTCAAGTTAATTTTGGTCTCCCTTAAAACTCCTGCTAAGAAGGGGGTTAAAAATTCTGGATATGACACTGGGGACTCTACCGCGGAATGAGAAGGTCGTTCCGAGGAAGAAGACTTGGATTATGAGGAAATGTCAGTGGATGAAGGTGGGTCCGAGGAAGGGGATGATGATTCAGAAGAGTGGACCAAGGGCTATGAGATGGATGTGGAATTGCATGAAACCATGGCCAAGTCTGTGAGGAAGACTTCTAAGGGGAAATCTAAAGGCCCTAAGAAAGAAAAAGCTTCAACTAAGAGGAAGATTGAGTTAGTATCTGAGGTGGAGGCTCCTAGTTTGAGTGTGAAACCCTCATTGGCTCTTGGAAAAGGTGTTGTGGAGGATAGTTCTCTGGGGAATGGTGGAGAGGTTCCTTCTGATGATGATGGTTTTAAGAATGCCTCTGTTGGGGTCTTATTCCTGGGAAGGTTGGTGTGGAGGAGAATTCCCCTATGACTAGTCTCAAGGTTCCTGAAGATGTGGGCACGCATACGAGTACACCTATTGGTGATGTTAATGCTAGTGTGGATGAGATGTTGAATGGTTCTGAGCCTATGGAGGTGCAGAGGATTGAGTCGGTCAAGCATTCTCAGGATTATCATGTTGAGAGGGTTGTGAAGATGGAGCAGTTGGAAGTGTTAGCTGATTTGGATAATTTTCCTGACAAGGAGTGGATTAAGGTGGAAGTGGTTGAGGTCAAGGAATCCCCTATTGAAGAGGATGAGGAGTAGAAAATGGAGTGTTCAGATGCCCCTGATAACCTGGAGTCGAATGATATGCCTCCTGTCAATTGGGACAATGTTAATATGAGTACGTTCTGCAAGATGGTCAAGGATGGTATGTGGAATTTGCTTTCTCTGGTGAAGTGGTTGTTTTTTGAGGTGAAGGAGCTTAAAATCCAGGTGAAAATTTGGCAAGACATTTGTGTGGCTATGATCTGAGGCAATCAGAAGGAATGGGCTATAAAAGGTAAAGTAAAAACTATGAATGTTATGCTAGATAAATTAGTTGTTGATGTTGATCGTCTGGGGGTTTCTCATGAGGAGAGAATTTCCTCTTTGGAAATGATGGTCAGTAAAATTTTAGAGAATAGAGTTGCAAGTATTCAGGATAGAATCGATAAGATGTCAGAGGATTTGAAAACTGTGGTTAATAGCAACAATAATTCTTTGAAGACCACTACTAAGGGTCTTTTTGTTTTAAACGAGAAATATTTGAATTCGACTAGTAAACCTCTTGAATTGGGTGATATGGAGAAAGTTATTGATGACGTCAACTACTCGAACCAAGTGGAGAAAGCTGAGGATTATGCTCTAGCATTGGAAAAGGATGTGCAGGTCGGACCGTGTCTTAGGACGGGAGTAAGACTAAAAAGAGGGTTGTTTCTTTTGATGAGCTTAAAGATGTCGTGGATATGCATGAGGAGGTCATTAAGGAGAATATGGCCTCAATGAATTTCTTGGATAAAATGTTGTAGTTGACGCTTTCCTTTTTGCTGAATCAGCAGGGTTGTTGATGTTTTTTTATGTTGGTTTGCTAACGGGTTTCTTTTGTTTTATCTTTTGTCAGCATTTTGGTTTTTTGGGCTACTGGTTTTAGTTGCTTAGTTTCTCTTGCAACTTGTCATCTTTGTAAAGGGTTTTGGGGCCCCTTCAAAACCTGCTTTTCCTTATCAAAAACATATTGAAATCACAAATGAATATGAGTTGTGCATAAACATGTATCATAAATATAATATCAAACAACTTAGCATAATTAGTTATCCATCCCAAAACTAGAGAAATATATAATAGATAAATGAGCATTCAAAGATTGTAATTAGTTAGAATGTTTTTTACATTCATCAAATACCTATTACATTCATGCCAACAAATGTGGAAAGAGAGAACCTAAGCATAAAATTCCCCTGAACACCTACAAATGGATTTTTGGATACATTTGGTTGCATAAATCATTTAAAATATAATAACATCCTTGTGATTTACAAAATAAATCATCTGAATGACAATCAAACTGGTACATATAAAATTAAGTTTGGTTGCTCAATCACTTGTAGAAATTTGATGAAGTGGACATCTTACCTTTAGAGTGCAGTGTAAGGAAAGACCCTTGAAATATACAATATGAATGGTTTGGATTATATATGAGGAACATCAATAAATGAAATCAATAAATCCATTAATGGTGGTATGGTCACCTCTGTCCTCCATAATTGAAAATGTATATGAATCCATGCTCTTAAGATAAATAATGGTTTATAGGTGGGAACATATTGACTAGGTAGTTGTAGGGGTAAATTTAGTCATTAATGGTGTTCTAGGAGGATCTAGAAAATTTAGGAAGCATATAGGAAGAAATGTGGAAGTTCAAAGAAGAAGAAGATGTGAGAAATAAAGTTGGAGGGTTTTGTGTCAAGACCAAAGGTAAAAATTGGATAGGGGAATGGAAGTCTTGAATTCCAAAAAAAATCCACAAAAGGAGTTAACTTAATGAAGCACCATGGAGAAATGTGAGAAAAATGTGTGGGATTAGATATCAAGATGGAATGTCAAAGTCAGAAAATATTCAATGTCCAAAATTTAGTTGGAACTCTTTGCATGTAAATACTGTAAAATTGGGCATAGGAGATAGACATTTGGAATGAAGCATAGAATTCCATTTAAAGTATACATGAAAAGAGAAGAAGGAAAGTGTGAAAATATGTAAGATTGGATGGAGGAAGTGGAAGTATGATAAAAATAGGTTTTGGGGTGGGTAAGATTTTTGCAAAGGGGAATTAGATATGGTGAAAGAAAAACTTGCAACATTGGATGAGGGAAGTGGATGAAGTGGAGGAAAATGTATAATTCTACAAAAGGGGAAAATATGTGAGATGGTTGGCTTGTGAGAAAGGAAGGAAAGTCTAGATTTTTAGTGGAACCTTAAAAAAGGGGGAAATGGGAAATGCAACAGTAGAACAAGAGAATATGGGGAATAGATGTGGAAATTGATATGAGGATTGAAGGGGAGACAAATTTTTGGTTGACCACGAATATCCCGCAAAAGGATGAAATTAAAGAAAATGAAAAGAGGAAGACAAGTGAATTTTTTTAGGACTTAAATAAGTGAAGCTAGACACTAAAAATTGATATTGGATTGGTAGGAAATGTCTACATGTCTACTAAAAGTTTGTAACTTCACAAGAATAGTAGAAAATGACTAGAATAGTCCTATAATTATAACTTTTGGGGATTTTTGACAACTTGTAGCAATTGATGCCTGAATACGTGGGATGAAAAAGAATCACTTACATGCAAAATTGACCAAGGGAGACCTATTTGGATTTTTATTAGATTAGTTATATGTGATGGGAAAAATGAGGCCAAATGCATACAGGGGAATTGCACCCCAAAAATGGCACTACAAAGTTGGGCACCAAAAGGAAAATCATTTGTAGCTTTTTTTGTTAGTTAGATCATTATGGATAAATTCATCATCATTAAATACAAAGTTAACATTTTTCCTTAATCATGGCCAAGTCTATCATACCCTTATTTCTTGGAAGAATAGACCTTAATAGGTCTTAAAGCTAACCTATACCCTCCTATACTTGTCACTAGTTTAAGACCCAATGCCATGGTGTTCAACACAAAAAAAATCTAATTATTTTACTTAAAATAAATTTAGATGCATTCTCACACATTTATTAGAGAATCTAAGATTAGAATGCAACATCAAGATAGCCTTCTACTAGTGAAAAATGAGCACAAAAGTCTGTTTGTGATGTAGAAAAGGGGATCTAGGTTCAAAATCACGCCTCCTCCTATATCCCAATGGAAAGGACTAAAATTGATCTCAAACACCTACTTGACTACTAACCTCAATGGAAGATCCAAAATGGTGGATCAAAGTTTTAGTCCTTTGATGTGGGAATGATTTGATATTTGATTGAATGACTATTAATTGACTTAATTTAACAAGGTGAAGATGCACCTAGGTTAATTATGAAAATGCAACATACTATTATGATTTCAAAAAAATACAGAACTAGAAACTAGAAACAAAGTTCAAAAGAGTAGTGTAGACACAGAAGAACCTAGCATATAAATATGAGCTTGAAATGGTTGGATAGGGGCGCTAGTTCCCTAGACCTAAAAGTGTATACACTCAAAATCAAAATTCATATCTCAATTGGTCTCCATATGTGGGTTCTTCTCCTCTGGACTCGGTGTTGGAACTTTGTATGTTTCTAATAAATTCATTTCCCTAATTTATTGAATTTTAGGATTGAATGCTTGATTCAGCAATTAGGTCTTCAATCCTTTCCCAAATTTGCTTAAGATCTGTAGCCTACACACAAGAGAGAAAGAAAAGGGTTGTTTCATGTAGGGACTTGCCTAATTCAAGCTTCGTTTTGGTATTTCTACCTCCATAATGGCTATGATGATGTTAAAGAGAGCTTACCCAAGCAGTTAGGAAAAGGCTAAATGATAAACAAGTGACAAATTGATGATTGTTGCAACTTACCACCAAATTTGCACTCCTTGATGGACTGATCGTATGCATCACCTTTAAGGAGAAATTGATGCTTTGATTTTAAATATTACAAGTGTTTGTACTCACAAAACAAATGGACATGAAACATGAACAAACTCACATGAAAACTTGATGCATTGCTAACATGATGCTTGAATGAAATAATGTTGTAATAATCCTACTAATTCTACTCTTGACTACTTTTAGGATGCTCAATTATGATCTAAAAAATGATAGGATTGCTTAGGTGTTGTTAGGGTTTCAAATGGTGAAAAATACTTGTATTTATATGTAATTCTTGAATTTCTCGTAAATTTATTACTAACAGTCAACAAATGATTTTAAAATTCTAAATGTTAAAATGTTGACATTGACATATTTGAGTTGGGGCTAAAATAGGCTAGACAGGGGAGCTAGCGTATTAGTCCAAACCTATTTCGGGGCCTTAAGCATTGGTAAATAAATATTATTTAGTTATCCCAATTCAACTCTAATTTTTTGAAGATTATTATAAATGGGAAAATTAAATACATAATTTGGTCAAAGCACATAAGGGGGAGCTAAACCTAGTGTGAAATTTTCAAGGGTGACAATTAATGACGCTACATTTCTCCCTTGCTTTAGTGAGAGTATGAACTTACGCTCATGCTCACACTAAATTAAGGATAAGCCAAGAAGGGTTCATTTATCCAAACATTTAAGAGATAAGACTGCATCGAATCTAGGGAATGTTCTAGCCCCCACTTGGTCAAGATCTTATGGCACAACAATGTGAAGACAAAGGAACACACACATAAAGTTAAATGCTACATGACAAACATGAAGCATACATGATGAAGACACAAATATGCACAAACTAAAATAATGTAGATACTACATGATGCAAACATAATGAAGGCACAAAGAAAAAACAATGAAGTCATAAATAAAACACACAAAAGACACAAGGTAGACACATAAAAACACAACACAAATAATAAAAATGCTCAAGAAATAAACACAAGGTTAGTACACTAAAAGGATTTGAGTCAGTAAGGTAAAGAGACCTTACTCTTAAATTTTGTCTCAAATACCAAATGTCATCTATTGAATATGGTGTTAGATAAAATGGTGCTCTCATAAATATTGGAAAGATATGTTATTCTATGTCACTCATAAGCTACATAGAGCGGCTAGATAGCAAGTTGTGTTATGCTAGGTGTCCATGCAATATGATGGGTTTCACAAGGCTAGCAAGCTGCATTATACTAGTTTACTCGTAAAACACGTGGCTTTGTTGGAAATAAAATTGTGCTATGCTAGGTGGCCATGTAAAAGTGCTCAAGTTCATGAATCATCAAGCTGCATTATGCTAAATCCGTGGACTATTTTTTCAATCATGCCTCAAGGAACGCATAAAAGTTTAACATCACAGGGAATCGTTTAACATCATAGGGGACGAATCATCTCAAGGGGTCTATAAAATTTTAATGTCACAGAGGACCATTTAATGTCATAGAGGACAACTCACATCAGGGAGTTTACAAAATTTTAACATCACAAGGGATGAATCATAAATTGTGCATCAAGGGGAGTTCTAAATAACATCACCACAAAGGGTGCACATGAAAAAAATTTCAAAGCCACACCTTGGGGGATATCATGCATAATATCACCACTAAAGGGACACAATATGAATTTAAAATGCCACACCTTAGGGGATATCATACATAATATTACCACCAAATGGGGCACAATATGGATTGGAAAGGCCACACCTTAGGGGATATCAAGCATAATATCACCACTAAAGGGGAACATGATTAACATGAAGAAGGGACACAACTTAGGGGATAACATACATAATACCACCACTAAGGGGGCACATGACTTAAATTATTTAGAAAATTCCACAATAGATGGGGGACTATGCCCCCCCCTTAAAATGTTAGTGTACTTGCTACACTAATATTTTAAGGAGATAATAGATGAAGAGGAGATCCTTTAGAAATGATACACACCTTAAAAGAAAAGTTATCCTTGTCCCCCAAGTGTGTTGATCAGGACAACCATAAATGGATATTATAATGATGCTCCTTATTGATAAAATATGGTTGCACAAAATGTTTTTGTGCCCCCATGCAGGGCAATGAGCATCATATGATACTAAAAATGCCACATAGAAAGGAGCAACACCATAGTAACTAATTTATTATTTTATATGGATCTATATCAATGTCATATATTTTAATTAACCACTGTAATTTTCTCTTTAAAATACAACACTCATCACTAGAATGGCCAAACGTTCAATGATATGCATGTTACCTAATTTTTACCCTCAGGCTCAATCAGGCAGAATATCATGTGACAGGGGTTCCATTAGGTCTGAATGCTTCAAACTAGGGAATATATCGGTGTGAGAATGGCAGGGTTCCCCCGATCCATTTTTTAAAATGTCTGTGTTGCCTATCGACAAGACATTTCTAATGTCATAACGATTTGTTTTTACATACAGGCGGATTTCGGCATGACATTCATGTGGTCTTGGCAACAGTGGAAGGATCCATTGGCATGAGTTGTGTTCACCGCTGAGAGTTCTTATCTAATGAGTCGAGTCTCATTGACTAACTCATGAGGTGCTTCATCGGCGTAGGTAATCCCTATCGGCATGTTGTTTCATCGAGCACTTTGTGTCTTGCCGACTGGCGAAGGAAAGATCATATCGGCAAGACTTATTTGATGTCACAGCGATCAGGATCCATCTCCAGGCATTTATCGGCGTGACATTCTCTTTTGTTTCGGTGACAGAAAAAGATTATATCAGCATAAGTTATACCGTTGGTATGTGGTCACAGTGAAATTGCTTTGTCTCACCGATCGGAGGTTGAATGGAACATATCGGCAGGAGTTTAAGGCTTTGGTGAAGGGTCATAGCGAAAAGGTTATGTCTCCCCGACAGGAAAGCGAAGTCACTAAAGATAGGGTCTCCCCGACTCATCATGTCTCGCCAACATTAGAGCTTGGCAAAGGGCGAAGGGATTTCCATGTGGTCTCGGCGAGTGAAGATGGTCTTGCCGAAAGAAGAAAAGGTGGTCTCAATGTGGTTGCCTTTGGTAGGAGTCCCACCGCCAACAAAAAGGTTTCGCCGAGAATGGTTGGCATCGGCCTAAGGTTATATCGAAGTAGCGATGTCTCCCCGACCAAAAGAAAGTAGCTCATCGCCAAGAGCTAAGGAACCCGAAGGGAAGTCTGGCTGACAGGCCAATATCTTGCCAATAACGAAGGGTCTCGTCGGGTGTCTTGCCGAATGAAAAGTTTGCCAAAGGAGAGGAAATTCTACAAGAGGTCTCAGCGAAGTGTGGGTGTCTCAGTGACGGAAGCAAGAATCGGTATGACTGTTGGACTTTGCTATGAAGTCTTCCCAACTTGTCACGGTCTTGCCGAAGGAAGTAAAAAACCCGGTGGAATGGAAAAGTTCGGCGTGAGTCTCGGCGATAAATAGGTAGTCTGGCCAAAAGATGAGAGTTCGAGGAGACTCAGAAAAGAGGCCTTACATTTGGTAAGATGTTTTCCTGACTTGATGCAGTCTCAGCGAATAGAAGAGAGGCCTCGACAGGATGTTTTGCTGACCCGGTAAGGTCTCACCGAAAGCCGAACAAAATATGGAGCCCGAAGGAGAAGAGTGAGCTCGGGGTAAATGAAATGAGTTCGCCATGAGCTCTCACCGACTCTTCTATGATATGTCGATAGCTACAAAGACACCTAATCGCATCGGTGAGACACTTCCAGTGTCTCGTCGAGATGCGATTCCGATCAAAGGAGTTTTGACCACCCAAAAAACCTATGTGGAGTTCACTCGACTGACCAGAGGGATCTAAAAGAGAGCCGTGGTAGTTTGAAGAACACCAACAGAATGAAAAGCAACGTGTATCTTTTCTAAGCTCATAAGCATTGGAGTCGCTCGACAAGGAGGTTCGAAGATTGACACGAGCAACATAAGTGAATGCGGTGGTTGCAGGATGTTCAAGAAGGGAGTCCCTTGAAGGCAATTTTTGACACCAACATGGACACGTAGGGTGCAGCTCAAAATTCAATAAAAAAATCTAAGGGGCAATTTTTCGGGCTGGATATTTTTGTAAGCCCTAAGGGGCTGATACAGTTTGATATATAAGGCATTTTTTCCTTTTTTGTAGATAGTTTTGATTACACACTTTGAAGAGTTAGTGATTTTTTAATCAATCCTTCCTCAGTTGATGTATGTTTTTTCTGTAAGTCAACTGGAATCCTGAATACAACACAGAGTTTATTTTGGAAGTTTGGGTTCATGATTGTATTGATTCTCATTTCTGTATCTTTCTTTTGAACATGCAAGTCTTTAACTGTGTTTTATAATTCTACACTTATGTCTTAAGTTTGTGAGATTAATCTTTCCTTCCCAAGGTATGTATGTAGACCAAACCTATTAGGACTAAAGCATTAAATCTGAAAGAAGTTGCTCTGAGAATAGCAATTAGGCTTTCAAGTGTATGTTCTTCCTATGTCTGCTTCATGATTTCTTATTAATATAGTGTATCACCATAAGTTTAGTTCCATTTTTATGAATTTTCCTTCTCCCTTTACCATCAAAGAATTAGTAGTTTAGGTGATAGCACAAAGGAAGTCGGCCCCCTCTGGAGGTTTACTCCAATCTCAGGTGACCCACAGCCTTAGAGTGATCCAATGTTTCACTAGAAAGCTCAGTTTACAACTTTGCATAGGGTGCATTTCTAGGTGATAACAATGCACAAAAGACAAATTTTAGTTGTTTGTTTAGCATCTTTTCTTCCATGAAGAGGTGGTAATGTGATTAATTCCCATTGCAAGAGTGTGCATAATGTGCATTCTATTTTAGACAAGAGATGTGGAATGGGAAGGAGGCCATCTCCAATTGGACCATGAGGTGGTGGTGGGGTTGAAGTTGGAATAAATGTCTTATGCAAAGTTGGAGGGCATTGATAACCAATTCCTATTGTAGAGGCATGCAATGTTGTTCTAAGAGAGTGTGGATTTCATGTTCATTTTTTGTATCACAACCTCATTTAGCAAGGATTTAAAATCCAAGGCCATAGTATTTCTCTAGATTGATAGGTCTATTATTGGCTTCATTTGCATAAGATGAATGGTTATCTTTAGGTCGAGATTTGTATTTATTGGAATTTGAAAGGGAATTGATACGCAATAGGCAAGGTATGAATTGTAAAGGAGTCTCTTTGGGAGAGGAAGAAAACATGACAAGTGAAGGTGTGATAGGATTGAAAAAAAATTGGTTGAGGTGAGGAGGCAAGATTGGAGGGTGGTATATGGATTCTTCACTCTTGGGTGTTATGTTTTTAAGAAGGATGTTGGGTTGAAGGGTGGGTAACGTATTATTTAGGGAGCTATACATGATCTCCTCCTCTTGCACAAATATATCCTAACTAGGAAGGCATGCATTAGGAGAAAAGAAAACATGAGCTTCATCATCTATTGGAGCAACATTACCAAAAGCACAAAATGAAACATTAGCCAAGGATTTCAAAGAAGACATCATTTTTGCAAAGCATTCATATTTTTTTTAAATTCCTTATCAAAGTAACACAATTTATATTTATACTAAACTATATAGGGCAATGGATAAAAATTGGGAACATATGGATAGACAACTCAGCGATATTACTGTCACTAAAACCTGGTCCAAGATAAGCTAGACAAGGGCGATGATGCCCTCAACAAGAGGAGTTAAATTTCAATACCTTGAAACTATAGAACTGAACTATAATGTTTCAAAGTTTAAAGTTGCAAATATTCAAGTTTGTATGTTGATAGATTTTTGTAAATGCACAAATTTTTTTTTTTTTTGTGTAATACATAATTATGCATACAATTTTTTAGAATTTTGAAATAAGGCAATGTGTTCCAAATGGAATTTTCAAGTTATAAAATGCACTAATCAATTGTACTTAGTTTGAAAAATCTAGAAAATTGAAATCTTGTATCTTTTGAAATGGCAAACACAATGTAAATCTTCACTTTTTCAATAAGAGATGCATTACATAAATGACAACTCCAAATATTCTTTGATTGTTTTCAAAATTTAAAATGGCCTAATTAAGGTTTAAGAAGGTTTTAAAGTGCACAAACATTGTGTTAACCAAAATGTGATGTAGAAAAAGGGGATCTAGGGTCTAAATCACACCTCCTCCTATATCACAATGGAAAGGACTAAAATTTGATCTCAATCACCCACTTGCTACTAACCTCAATGGAAGAGCCAAAATGGTGGATTAGGGTTTTAGTCCTTTGATGTGGGGATGATTTGATATTTAATTGAATGAATGTTAATTGAATAAATTTGACAATGTGAAGATGCACCTAGGTTAATTATGAAAATGAAACAAACTGTTATGATTTCATAAAAATACAAAATTGAAAGTCAAAAACAAAGTTCAAAAGAGCAAAGTGTAGACATAGAAGAACCTAACATATAAATCTAAGCTTGAAATGGTTGGAAAAGGTTATTAGCACCCTATGCCTGGAAGTGTAGAAACTTAGAATCAAAATTCAAATCTCAGTTGGTCTTCGTTTGTGGGTTCTACTCCTTTGCACTCAATGTTGAAACTTTATTTGTCATTGATAAATTCCACTTTCCTTAATTAGTTGACTTATAGGAATTGAATTCTTGATTGAGCAATCAGGTCTTCAACCCTTTCCCAAATTCACTTCAAATATGTAACTTCCACATAAGGAAGAGAGGAAAGGGTTGTGTTGTATATGGGCTTGCCTAAGTCATACTCCATTTTTGTATTTCTACCTCCACAATGGCTATGATGATGTAAAAGAGAGATTACCCTCAATCAGGAAGAGGCTAAATAATAAACAAGCGAGAAATTGATAGTCGCTGCAACTTACCACTCAGATTTGCATTCCTTGATGGATTGAAGTCATTATACTCATCACCTCCAAGGATAAATTCATGCTTGATTTGAAGTCTTGCAAGTGTTACTACTCACAAAACAAATGGACATGAAGTATGAACAAAATTACATGGAAATTTGATGCATTACTAACATGATGCTTGAATGAAATATTGTTGCAATAATCCTGCTAATTCTACTCTTGACAGCTTTTAAAATGCTCAACTATGATCTCAAAAATGCTAGGATTTCTTAGGTATTGTTGGGATTTCAAATGGTGAAAAAGACTTGTATTTATATGAAATTCTTTAATCTCCCACAAATTGATTTCCGACAGTCAAAAAATGATTTTGAATGTTTAAATGTCAAAATATCAACACTAACATATTTGAATTAGGGCCAAAATAGGCTAAACAGGGGCACTAGCACCCTAGTCCAAACCTATTTTGGAGCCTTAAGCATCGGTAAATAAATATTAATTCATTCTCCCAATTCAATTATGATTTCCAAAGATTATATAAAACGGGAAAATTAAATGCATAATTGAGTTCAAGAACATAAGGAGGAGCTAAACATAGTGTGAAATTATCAAGGGTGACAATTTACGATGCTACATCTATTATATAGTATGAGAGTGTATAAAAATTTACAATGAGTGTCTTGAATATATAGGTAAGGTAGAAGAGGTAGGAAGGTAGGACTAAACAACTAACTACCCCTCCAAATATGCAACACATGTTTTCTCATGTGACAAGTGTTTGAGCATGTGTCAAGTGTGTATGAAATAGGTGTCTTAAAAGGTGAATAAATGTGTCTCAATCACATGGAATGATACAAAAAGGTAAAATTCCATAAGTTGAGACTTAACTAGTGTGAATGGGTCAACTTAGAAAGGGTGATATGATAACTAGATTGATAAGGATCTTATTTTCCCTAACACCCCCTTAAGTGCAACATCAAGATATACCATGACGATAGAGATTAAAATTTCATCCAAGATTGCAGTAGATTTTGGAAAGACAACCTCAAAGAAGGAAAGATTGAAAATTATGGATGTCCCTTTATAAACTCAAACCCATATGGTGGGGACATGTTAATTGGAAGGTGAGTTAACAATTATCTAATGTAAAGTTATCCTCAAGCTAAAGTATACTAAAGAGGGAGAGATAATCAATTTTAGAAATGACCCTAAAGCCTAAATCTATTTCCTAAACTCTCCCCTATAGACTTGGGTCATAGAGGTATCATTTTCCCAAGCACTACCTACATACCCAGTTCCAAAGAGGACTAAAGTATCATGTAGTTCTCCTAGGATTTCAACTATCAAGATGGGAACTTGCACTTTCCTAGTTAACCTATACACATAATAGACACAACCATTTTGTCACATACATCAACAAGGTATATATCTTAGTAATTCCTAGCCTTCATAGATAATTTTTTCAAGGTGGCCAAGAACTAGTTTAGCCAATGAAGATAATGTAAACAAAGAAAAACACACACACACACACACTTTTACTCTAATGAATCAATTAAATATGCTAAGATGACACATTACTAAGAACAAAGGTCTTGAGATTTTATATCCATTTTTCTAGTAAGTTTCCATGATGAATCATAAGACCATTTCCCATTTCCCGTGGGCTTAGAGAAATAATACTGGTAAAATGATTTATAGCCTTCAAGCATGTATAATTTTTATGTCTTCGTGAAGTGACCACTCAAAGTGCTTTTATAAAGTGGGGTCCCTATAATAAATTATTATCATAAGGTGGATGCCTAGAGTGGGGAATTTATAATTACAAACAAATATTTTATTTAATGTTGGAAGAGGCACTTGAGAATTTGAAAAGGTTTCTTTTTGGAGAGAAAATTAGGTTCTCAAGGGTCTACACAAGCAAGGATTTTGTATGAAGTATGTATTCTTTCTTATCATCCCATTCCCTTAAATACATTGGACATCATGTTCATCTATCACTAGATATTAGAGGACGAAGACCCCTTGATTTCAATCATTGAATTAGTGGAAAATGCCCCTTATTTTAAAAATTGTGCAATCTCATCTAGGGATTATGTTTGAGTTTAAAAATTATAGATTATAATGATTTTTTTCTTGGAAAAATCATTGTTTGTGGCAGCTAGCATATGACCAATTTCTATGCTAATTGGGTATCTTTCATAGTGTCATATTTCTAGGTTTGAGTAGTTTCCATAAGCACCAAAACTATAGGTTTTTGGAAGCTATTAAAATGCCATTTATGTTGGTTATAGGTTGCTAACTCATGCCAATTGCAAACCTGCAATGACTATTTTAGAACCATTTCGAAACTTTTGGCAGCTAGGTCATCACCATTTATTGTAGTTGTTTATTTTGAAAATTTTGATAAATATTTGTAATTTTTGAATTTATTTTTTGTGACAATCATTAGATAAGGAAATGACGTGATATGTTGTGTGGGTTACTATTTTATTTTTTCATAAGGATATTACATAATATTCTATTTGGGGATATTATAGTGGTATCAAATCCTTGATCTTGTCAACTTGTGGAATAAGGGTTGATGCAATTTGATCAAGGGAAGATAATAGTGTATTATAGGAGACATAAGATGGTAGAAAGATAGAGGGAAAATTTGATGGAGAAAGAAAATACTTAGGAAATATTTGAAGCATTGATCAATTTGAGTGTGGATCAAATAGAAATGTGTCAAACACTCAAAGACATGATGACAATCATGCAAGGTAAAAAAATCTCCTAGAACTTCAAAAACACCTACTAAAGGGGGTAGTATATCAAGGGTTAACCAAAATTTTGGATCTTCATCCAATCCCTTCAAATCCAAGTTCCTTCAAAGAAAATTAGTTCAATAAGAAGAAGTGGCAATTAAGCCAACATAAACTTTTTTAGCCATTTCTATAAAATATATAGCTTTGGAGCAAGAAGTTTGAAATGATCTATCATTTTCTACATTCAATGACATCAAACTCTGAAATGGTCATTGAATCAATAATAAATTAGTTTAGAATCAAGCTAACAAGTAATTGCAACAATGTTTGAGCAAGGTTCTCACACCTTCAAATGAATAGACAAAAAAGTGTTCAACTTGTGCATGGATCTAGAAAAATAAAAAAATACTTGTATTTAATTCCAATGTACAAAGAAGAAGCCATAAAGTTTGCTTCTCTTCATCTTGAAGTAGTAGCTCATGAATGGTTGTACCATGACATGATGATTCAAGGGCATAGTCTCATCACCAATTTTAAAGAATTCAACCAAATATCGGTTAAAATATTTGATAGTGTTGATCTAGAAATTCACTTTTGACAATTTGCACAACTAAAACACCATGGATTAAGGGAGAACTACATAGGATAATTTTAGAGGATTTTTGTCAAAGTTCTTGATGTGTTTGAGAAGAGGATCATACTTATATTTGTAGAAGGACTACTCGAGAAACTAAAAGGTTTGATCAAGGCATTGAAACCCTGCACTCTTAAAGAGGCAATAAAAATATCTCACCTTGGATTCTTCTTTTCCTCAAAATAAATCCCATTCCAATACTTTTCCCATAAACAAGAGGAAGTTCCAACAAGGAGAGCCAACTATATAGAAGATTGTACTGGACCCTAGAAAAATAATGAAGATAGTTGAAATGAGTTGTGAATAAATTAACTTTGTTTCAACTACAAATTAGCTTGGGTGCGAGGTCATAGATGCCTTGGAAAGGGCCAAGTGCATTATATTTAAGTAATTTCTAATGAGGAAGCAAAATCAATTGATTTTGAAAAAGAGAATGAATAATTTGAGGAAGAAGAGTAAGACAAAAGTGGAGGAAATTTCGTAACCTCATCCATAACTTAGAAGTACAATTCATATAGGATTCATCGAGTATTAATAGGAAAAAATATCACCATTGTGATCGACAATGATGCTACCCATAATTTTATAGATGAAGGCATTGTGGCAAGAAGGGGCTTATTTGTTAAATTTTTTTATGGATTCAATGTGATATTAGTTGATGGGCTTACCATACCATGTGTATAGAAGATTCAACAACTAAAATTTCCCATATAATATGTGAAGACTTTTATGTGATTGGATTAGGAGATATTGACATGGTGTTTGGATTACAATGGCTACAATATCTTTGAGAGTTCTCATTAAACTACCAATCTATGGAGATAAAATTAAAAAATGATGGAAAATAAATAATTCTCAAGGTAATTCAAATGGAACATGTAGGGTAATCATTGCTAAAATAACAAAAAGATAATTTAGAAGGGAACAAGTAGTTTGGGTGGTCTATTTCTTGATCGCATCTTGAAATTATTCCACGAGAACAAAGGATGCCTACCATATTGATGTAGAATATGTGTTTGAAAAGCATAGTAAATTATTTCATGACACCCCCTAGGAATATACCCTAATTGATGGTTTTAACACATCATTAAACTATAAATAGATGTGAATTCATTGATAACCACTCCTTATAGTCACCATAGGTTCCACAAGGAATAAATTTAGAAGATGATGAATCATCTCTTGGATATGGTTCATACTAGACCAAGTTCTAGTCCATTTAGCT